>JAVFHW010070304.1:56194-117337 GCA_032159205.1 Eurystomus glaucurus suahelicus
GGGCCACAGTGTTCTTCACAAAATTAAACAATGTCACCTGCACTGTTGTGTGGGGGAAACCAAGTCATAAGAAGTTGGATGACAAAAATTAATAACTTTTTTGTGGGTCACCCAAGAATTATGGGCTAAGCTGAGAACACATTCATATGCACGGGTCCTTCATGAGGTGTGTGGCTGAACATCTTACTAACTGTTTAAGTACATAAGCCTGTCTATACATTGCAGTACCTTATTGGGAAGTGATCCTAGTGCACTTCCTGCAAAATTACTCAGATGTCACAACACATTATGAGATTAATTGGTCATAGGCATTATGTAGGGTTTTCTAGGGAAAATAAATCTTGAGATATTGGATAGTAAAGAAAGTGATTAATTCCTAGAGGATATCCACATTTTCCAAGTAAGATGTCCAGTGGACGACTTTGTTTCACATACGTAGTTTGTTTTTGAAAAAAAAAACAAACAAAACAACCAACAATTTAATAAATGTTATCTTTCCTTTTCCTGTACTTTTTATCTTCCCTTTCTTACTTCCAGTGTTTACTACTGTGTACTATAGTACTGTGGGGATACTCTACTTCCTCTTGTATTTTCCTATACTTACTTCAACTAATTCTTTACCTGTAGAAAAGTTGCAGCATGCTACAGAGAATGAAAGACTGGAAAAACATTTTTTTTATCAGTTATTAAAATTGGCCCATGTTTATCCAAATTTATGCATAACTCACTTTGTACAATTGTTTCTTCCTCCCCTGCCATACACTAATACATGTGCAAAACGCTTTAAAGAGCAAGTTCAAGTTTAGACCAGCAAAATGATGATGCGATAACTCTCTTTGTTTTGTAATAACAACACTTTTGTATCTTTTTGTATCTAGTAGTAACTTAATTTCATTACTGTGTAATTAGACTCTATGGACTACTAGAAAGCATGTGAAAGATTAAATCATTAATGTCAGGATGTTCCTCATACAGATACTTAGAGAGAAGGAATTACTTGGGAAAAGTATTCCCTTCTACTGTCATGAAGGCAAATTTATTCTCTAAGGCATAACTTTTGGAAGCACAATAATCCTGAAGTTACACCAGAACTGTGTACCTTAATTTTTTCACTTGTTTGAAAGAAAGAATAGCTCTCACTTACCTTAGCCAGAGACCCTCTGATCTACAAATGAATCACAGAAAGGCTGAGGTTGAAAGGGAACTATGGAGGTCATCTGATCTTTAAGGTCCCTTCCAACACAAACCACTCTACTATTCTTTCTGGTCTCACTCTACTGCTCAAGCAAGACAACCTAGAGCAGGCTGATCAAGACCATGTCCACATGGCTTTTGAATCTCCAAGGCTGGAGACTCTACAGCATCTATGGGTAACCTGTGCCAGTGCTCAGTCACCCTCACAGTAAAAAAAGTATTTCCTGATGTTCTGACAAAATCCCCTATGTTTCAGTTTGTGCTCATTGCCTCTTGGCCTGTCACTGGGCACCACTGGAAAGAGCCTGGCTCTGTCCTTCTTGCGCCCTCCCACCAGGTATTTATATACATTGATGAGATCCCTTCTGAGCCTTCTCTTCTCCAGGCTGAATAGTCCTAGCTGTTTCAGCTTTTCTTCATAGGAGAAATGCTCTAGTCCCTTCATCAACTTGATAGCCTTTCATCAGACTCTCTCTAGTGTACCCACTTCTCTCTTGTACTGGGGAGCCCAGAACCAGACATAGCCCAGCGGCCCCCCCTGAGTAGAGGAGAAGAATCACCTCTTTGACCTAATGGCAACACACTTCCTAACACATCTCAGGATACCATTGGCCTTTTTTGATGCTAGGGCACTTTGCTGGCAAAGAAGGCATTCAGTACTTAAACCTTTTCCATGTCCTGTGCAACCAGGTCCCTCGTCTTGAGAGACTTGAGTAATGAGTCAACATTTTCCCTCTTCTTCCTTTTGTCAGCTATATGCTTGTAGAAGACCTGTGTGAGATATGAGCTAAAACACACTAGATTCCTTCTGCAGTAATTTGGGCCTTACTGCAGAATACTGCTTCCAAAATTCCCCTTCTTCCTCCAAACTGATTTACCATATTTTAAAAACACATCTAAGTTCTACTGCCTTCTTACTGCCTACTGCCAGCAGGGGTTGTAGTAAACCCCAAAGCAAAACTCATCCTCTTCTTTATTTCTACCTATATAAAAACACCTTTAAATCCTTCTTTAAATCCTTTCTTTATGGTTTATGCAGAGGTTCCCTAGCATAAAAGGCCACTGCAAAAAAAGAAAGCTATCTTGCCAGAAAATTTTCATTCAGCTGAAACCTTAGCTTTCTAATTCAGCTCTGCCTAGGACTCTTTTTCACCAGGTCATGGTCAAGTCAGTTAAGGAAGTCCTAGCTGAACAGAGCTGAGCATGTTGCTGACATATTGTTGCTACCTAGGACTTAGCAGGATGGCTCCAGCTACAGTGTGTCCTTGACTTCCTCTTTCCAAGTCCAGGAGAACAATTTCTGTTATGCATGTTGCAAGTTTTCAGCACCGTTTGGTACATAGTGGAAGAGTGTGGAATATGATGCATCCTAGTTAACTAAGAAATTCAGTTCAGTAACTGGAATAAATATTTGCTAACAAAAATGAATAAATATTTATTTGCTGTTGGGTATTTTTGGTGTTTGCTAAGTAGGTGGAGAACTTTCTGACTCATTAACTTTGTGCGTAAGAAGATAATGAATACAATTGCATAAGCTTTGAGTTTCTAACTGAAATGTGAATTCTCAGTGGTGTAGATCTGTATCTGAAATATGAGTCAAACGAGAAAAACTTCAGTTTTACCTACTAGAGCTACCTCATCTTTCAGTCTTGCTGGGGAAGATGGGAGCTTGCTGGCCTGCCTATTTTTCTTGGTAAGGTTTCTGAAATCTGGGGTTCAAAAGTCTTTGTTCCTAGGAAGGACCAAGGTGCATCTGGAATTGTATTTTGGTACAATAAGAGTCTTGAATATGCAACAGCTCTAGGGATCCACCTCCCATGATCTTTGTACTGCAAAATAAAAAATAAGTCATCTATTAAAGGACTATGACAGAATACCTGGATGAATAGCAGATGAGCTGGATCCCATCCACTGCTTTTTCTCATTTTCATGACTGCCATCATCAAAGGAAGAAAGAGATCATTACAAAGAAAAGGTTCTCATGTGTAAAAGAAAATTTTTATTATGCTTAACAAGAAGCAAAGAAGAATAAAATGACACATTTAGTCATATGCATGGAGAAAAATGTTGGACTTTAAGGTGGAAACAATCCTGCATTGTTTTAAAATCTTCAACATCTGATGAACTGAGAGCCAAAAGGAGCCAGATAGTTGCAGAGACTTTATAGACGTTAACTCTCATAATAACATGGTATCAGTTGATTATATCAATAACAATGAATTCTAATATTAAAGTACAGAACGATGTAAATTAAATGTTCCATCCAGTCGTTATGGAAATACTGTATTGCATATACAATAAAATTAACATAATCACATCTGCATACTGCTTAATTACACCACAACAACTTTAAACATATATGTGCTATATGGTGATTTTTTGGTTTCTGCTTCCTTTCTTTTTTTTTTTTTTCCCTAAGTGTCTGTTGAATTCTGAACAAAGAGCTCCAGCACCTATGTGCTGTCTTTGACATCTGTTCCCTGACTTTGTCACAGCTTTTGCAGAGCCTAAATTGGATGAGAAAAAACACAAAGGAAAACACCTGTCACAGGTAAGCCATTTTTACCTTATCCATTATCATATTTTCCTTAAAAAAAGAAAACAACCCAAAAGTATTGTTTTTCCTTTCTCAATTATTCTGAGGTAGTGGTTCAAATCCCAACTAGAGGAACTGAGCTAAATTGTAGTTTAAATAGCAGGTAAGTTATTGGGTTTTTTTTTTAATCTCCTTGAATGCACAGTGAATTTATTCGTACTCCATGGAATATTTGAGCATCATGCAGTCTGTTGTTTTGTGGATTTTCATATACCATCCTAAAAAATTACATCCCCTGCAACTACTGTCTGAAAATACTGTGGTATTGCCGTAAGTTGAGGATTTGTTTCAGTGCCTATGTGGAAAGTTTCTCTATTCTTTCTCGGAGCTCTAAACTGGTTAGTGGCTCATTCTAGAACTTGCTGCCTCAGATCTGTGTGATGAATGTTTCCCCACATGCAAGGACCAGACTACTGAACTGTCTAGATGCCTAATGATAATATTTGCTATAAGAGCATGTTTTAATTATCACAACATTTACTACTTTTTGACCGATATGGATGACTTAAAATCTGGACATGTTCTGAAAATATGCTACAACATACTACAAAACTACCAATTTGAAAATATAAAGAACGGTTATATGATATGGTAAATCTAACATCGCACTGTTCTCCAGACAAATCTCACTTATTTATCAAGAAAACCAAAGTGAAAAGTTATGTCAAATATTATCAAACATGAGCTGTGGTAAAATGCAGGTGGCAGAATCAGTCACAATGTCTGTCTTGCTATTTCAGCTGGTCAGAAATGTCCTGGCATAAAGTTTTTCAATTAAGAATACAGAGTCAGCAAATACAAAACTTGGCTGCAAGCATACATGCATTTTACATATGTATGTGTCTATGTATAAATACCAAAGAAGTGTCTAAAGAAGGGTAATAAAGCTGGCGAAGGGTCTGGAGAATAAGTCCTATGAGGAGAGGCTGATGAAACTGGAGTTGTTTAGGCTGGAAAAAAAGGATGCTGAGGGGAGACCTTATCACTCTTTACAGCCACCTGAAAAGGATGTTGTAGCAAGGTGGTGAAGTGCTGGGACCTGATCTGTGAGCCCCGAGCTGAAATTGACCTGTGGATGAGTCACAACTTAGCAGAATGTTTTGTTTTCCCCCACTGGCTTCATGTTTCAGAGGCAGAACCTGGCCCACCTGTGTCTCTGTGTGGCTCTGCCCACACCCAGGTGGTCATGGTTGGGGTGGTGGGTCAGGCCAGGGCTACTTTAACCAGGAGCCAATCAGTCAAAGGAGCTTCCTGTTGTGTGTGGCTTCTGCTGGGGCTGGTTGCATCTTGCTGAGCTCTCTCAGTGGTGTCCTTCCATGTGAAGGACCACTGAGGGAGCCCTCTCTGTCTGTTGTGTCCAGCAGGTGATGCTGGCACTACAATGGGCGGCTGAGGATCTGGGTCTACAGGAACCTATGGCAGAACTGTCTGAAAGAAGACTTCTGAGGGGATGCTGCTGAGTTCACTGTTGGCCTGTGTGATCAGGCAACTGATGGCAGCATATAATGATGATGGCTGAACCAGCACAACAGGTGGGCATCAGCCTTTTCTCCCAAGTAATAAGTGATAGCACAAGAGGAAACAGCCTCAAGTTGAGCTAGGAAAGGTTTAGATTGGATATTGGGAAAAAAATTATTCACTGGAAGGGTTGTCAAGCATTGAAACAGGTTGTCCAGAGCAGTGGTGGAGTCACCATTCTTGGAGGTATTTAAAGATGTGTAGATGTGGTGCTTAGGGATGTGGTGTAGTGGTGGACTTGGCAATGCTGGGTTAATGGTTGGAATTGATGATCTTAAAGGTCTTTTCCAACATAAATGATTCTATTATTCTATATATATCAGCTTCAATATAATGAGTTTTTAATAAGGAGTTTTCTTACCGTTGGCATCCCCTCTGTGGGGATAACACCTTTTCTTTCATGGCAGATAATCACTCTGGCAGTCAGAGCACTTACCCAGGATGTAAGAGAGCTAGGCTTCTTCCTGAAATCAGACTAGACACCTTAGCTCATCATTAATGGATTTAATCATTCCATTAATTAGTCACCTGTAGGGTTATTTTGGTAGAAGTTTTACATGTCTCTGTTTCTTTTATTGAAGCTGATTTACTTTATATCAATAAACTAAATATTCACTGGTTCAAATGAAGAAAGTGATTTACTCTGTTATCTAGCAGTTACATCACTCACTAGCAATACAGGAAACCAAAGTTCAAGTCCTTGTTAATGTACCTGTGTCAAACTGGTTTTGAACAAAAAGTGGGACCTACAATCCTTAAAAGACATAGTAGATCTTAATGCAGACACTATCAAGTCTATTGCCAGTTTGACATCGTATTGTTTTCTACATCCTCAGAACAAGCCCTTGGGCAAGGCACAAAGGGCATGCTATAAACCTTACCTCACTGAGTCTGCTGTGACCTGCGGTAGTCTATGCTTCAGTTACTGAATGCTACCTTTTTCTCTGAAAGTTAAACTGTTACTTTATCACCTATATCCAGTGCTTTCTGCAATGAAACAGGGTTTCCAGTATGAAATAGGAGGAATTAGACCAGTGCAGTGCTTGCAGCAATGAACTAGTGAAAAGTTTTATGTCAAATTTAATAAGACTTCCAACCAGAATTTTCTTCTTTCCTTGAACATATACAAACCAAAAGGGAAGCACTTCAAAACGTTCAGATTTCATATTTTCAGATATTCAGATTTGTGTTCAAATCACAACACTGACTTTAGAACCATGTACTTAATATTTTGTTTTGGTTTTTATTATCTAGATTTCAGAATGGAAGTCCTGCCTCTGACTTAGAAAAGAAAACAAAGGATGTAAGAACGGTAAGACTCACAAAGAGGGAAGTTCTTCCAGCAACTGGGACTTCTTGAAAATCATTAGATGTTGCCAGGCTTATGGTAAAGTTATCAGACTTCATTGATGTCATGGATTCTAAAGTGACAGAATTTGGAGGTCAAATAAAGCAAAAATCTTACAGACTTATCACAAACACTCGAAATCAAGGATTCACCTGAGGATTTGTTGAAGGTTTTGTTACTGGGACTGAATGAGGCTTAAACTAAAGGTGTCGGGGGAAAAAAAAGAAACAATATGGGCATTATTCACAGCTTTCACAAATAAAACAGTTAAGTTTTACATAGGTCATACTTTCAAGATTAGGCACAGCAAAACTTTCTTGGTTTCCAGAACTCAGGTAGGTATACTGTCTCACATGTAGGAGTATGTTAAAATATGTTAAGGTTTAGGTTCAATCCACCAGACCTACAACAGTTGCTCTCTGTTATCCCCTCTTTCCCCACAAATAGAGGAAGAGGGACAGGACAAGGGAGAGAGGCTTATGGTGCCCTCCCAAATGGGAGAGGGAGGGAATGAGAGAGGGGCTTCTTTAGAGAACTAAAACAGCTTTAATGAAGATCATGATAATAAAATGGAATATATACAAATATATACAAAACCAGTATCAAACCCAACCCCCTCCTGGTGGCAATTATAGCACCATCACCACTGAGGCTGTGGCAGGCACTGGGAAAGTCCCAGACTGGGCGCAGCAGCAGATGGGAGCTGGGTTCAGGAACGTGTGAATTGGGATCTGTGGTGGTTTAGTAAAGCCGCGGTGGGGCTCGGTCTCTGCAGGCGGCTGAGCCATGTGGCTGCTGCTGCTGCCTCCCTGCTGTGGGCACAGGGAAAAAAAAGTTTTAAAATGCCCTTTTGAGTTGAGATAAGGAAAGTTTAGTACAGAAACACGTAAGAAGCAATTGTAGTAACAAAAGCAATAACAACAGTAAGAAAGATGCAATATACAGAAATAAGCAATACCAGGGACAAAGGGAGTGAGCGGTGTGATCAGACACCCTGAGCATCCTGCCGAACCTGGAACTGGCCCTGGGGCATGATGTTAGCATGGTATAGAATGGCCTGGCTGCACCAAATTGACCCTGCCCTGGCCAAACCAGGACAGGATCAAAGGCAGGGCCAAGAAGAAAGAATGCTGAAGGGTCCAGAAGGCAAGAAGGCAGAGGCCCCCAAGGGGAAGCGAAGGGCCAAGACTCTCGTGATCCCTCGGCTTTATACTGAATATTGTCTATATGGGATGGAATACCTCGTTGGTCAGTTTAGGGTCACCTGTCCTGGCCACTCCTCCCCGCAGCTGTGGCCTCTCACTTTCTGCACCCCCTGATGTGGTACACAAGAGTTAGCAGTGACCTTGGTCTGCACATCAATCCTTGGTAGTAACTCTAAACATCAAGTGTTATCACTGCTAGGAGCAGACACTGTCTGTAAAAACATGCTGTTAGTTTCAGAAAGTGCAGTTATTTAGCAGAGATTCAGATGAAAAAATAAAATCACTGAACAGCATTGGTTTGGTTCTAACTCAAACTAAGACGCAGTACCTTTTCAAATATTGCCATCTAATCTTCTCTTTTTTTAATAATGAGACAGAGCTTAAGTCTGACAGGCTCTGTTTCTCCTGGTATAGAGGGATGGCATATAAATGCCAAGTAAGAAATGAGTGAAAACTTTCCCATATGTAAGCGAATACTTATACCTTCCAAGGATAACAAGGTAACAAAGGCTGGGATGCAAAACTATATGCTCAGATGAGTTGCAGAAACCTTCTTCTGAAAGAAAAACTCTGGCATATTACAGATCCAGAAAGGTCCAAAATCAAGAAGTTTCAGCACATCCTTGTAAAGCACACTTCAGTTCATGTCTGCTGAAAACAATTTGTTTCAGGCCTTTCAGAAACTGTAGAGTGCTGGAACAGTTCCTGTTCTACTGTCCCATTCCCTTGCTGGTCTGGTGATAGGCACCTGAAACTGTGACCCCAAAATCCCTTTTACAAATAGAAACTCTAGAAATAAAGATGAGAGAGAACTAGCCTAGTGAAACCACCAGTATCCCAGGAAACACAGAGAAAATAAACCAACAGTAGCTTCCCCCAATAATAATTGTTTTTATCCTTTTACTATGTGTTTGGGTAAAATTATGAGTAGGTCAAACTCTAAAATGTTTAAGAACAGTTGCCTGAGAGAGGATAATACCTACCTGCTATGAATGTAAAATTAAATATTCACTTTTGCTTTTTCCTGAGTAAATTGCAGTTTCTAAAAATCAGGTTTTGATCAAACACGCAAACTGAGAAATTAGCCTTTACAAGCCCCTTTGCTCTTTTTTGAAAAAGAATTCAAAGCACTGAAATAATAATGTGCTAAGCAATAGAAATGGCATTTTTCTCAACCACTACATCTTGCAGGCTGTAATTTTCAGCCTGCTTAGAGACCCTTGATCATGCAAGCTAAATTGAACGATTGCATGAACAGTTTAAAAGATATGGATGCCTTTATCCAGGGCTGAGTACTTTAGGTGAAACACTCCAAACTAGATCATGTTGCTGTCACCATCCTGTCTACCTGTGAAAGTCTGCATGAATATTTGCATTCCCAAGTGAAAAAGGGATTATGCTAGAAAGGGTCTGGGACGAAAGATGGGAACAAAAGTGATTCTGCACTATTTAAAAATTACCAAAGACATATTAGAAAGTAGGTCTTCCTCCCTGGACAAAACTGTGGAATATATCAAGTACTACCAAAGGATGCCTGAATGCACAGTAGCTCACTCACTGAACCAAGAGTCTCCACTTACATCCCATTTGGGTGGCAAAATCTGGAAGGAAATCTTACTCATAATGATTTTCCTTTAATACAGTTCCCATTCACCACATACAATACAGCTAGGGAAAAAGAAACCCAACCCAAAACTATAAAAAACAAACCTCAACCTACATCTGTCAATCACTTGTGTTTGGACACAAAGAAACTAAAGCAAGGATTGGATGTTTGTTATCTTGTACATTTTTACCTTTACTACCTTTGTCTCTATATCCCAGGAGAGTGTAGAACAAAAGAATGATTCTCTGCCTGGTATGAATTTTTATTTTCCCCCAATTCCACTGCTGAACAGAAAAATTAGTTTGCAGAGTTCTGGCCACCAATACTGTATTACAGTAGCAAAAGTTTTTCTTACTGGAAAACTCCTATATCCTATAAAACAGCTTGGTGATATGTGAGCTGCTTTGAACGTCTTTATAAATCTATCTGTTACTCAGTTAAATGGCATATTACATCCAGAGTTCATGAAACTTGTATACCATCCTGCCTATATATTATACCTGCCACTCTCTCCAACAATTAATAAATTTGTTTATCTGGTACATTTTGTATTTCAGAGTCAAATTAAAATTAAGTCTCAGGAGGTGAAAGACTCATACATTTAATCTACTACCTAAATCCTAAAAGGATTTACCTTTTCAGTTCCACATGCCTTCCCTGAAGATATGATTTAGTGAAAATAAATTACCAAGCTCAAGCCAGAGCCAGCATGGGGTGATTCTGTGGTGGGCAATCAGGAGAGGTGAGCTAATGGCACCTACCATTAGTTAATCTATATTTCTGAAAAATGTATTGTGTTTTGGCTGCACCTGTTGATATGAGAGAGAATCCAGAGATAAAAACTAAACAATATAAACCACCTTTAGCAAGCTAATTAAAACAACTTTAGCCCATACACCAGTGCATTCTTGACCCATAAATAAAAGCCCTGAGTAGACTTTTTTGCTGGTAAATAACCCCAGTCTATAAGGAATAGAGAGTTGTAGGAATGCTGCAAAGTAACACAGTGTAGCATGTTACAGCTTGGAGCAAAAGGTAAACACAGTAATGTTTACATGGCAAGAGCACCAAATTATGCCTAAATTCAGCAGAGTGTTCCATGCAAAACTAAAACTGTAGATGTTGCTAAACACGTAAGTAATAGAAAACAGTCATCTTTCCCCCTGCTGCTTCTTAGAGAGTAGTTTGCTTCACGTTTGCATTCTGCTTGAATCTCCCAAGGCAGCCCCAAGACAGCCCGAGGATCATGCCTTGAGGGATTCAGGGCCAAGGGAGGAGAGGGCTCCTCTTCTGCTTTGTTGCCATGGCACCTGGAAAATAATTAGCACACTATTACAAACGGTGTTTTTCAGCAGCTGTGGTATGCAACGATTATAGCCTTAGCAGAAATATCAGTTCAACAACTGAAATTTTCCAGAGGGCTTCATAGTGCATGAGCAATATTGAAATGCAGGCTCAGAGATAAGAAAGAAGCCTCATACTTTCATCTGGAGTGATAAAACTAGTTCTGACATGTATGAGAGCAGGGAGGCTTTCAGACCACTTCTTTTTCCTGAACTAGGATACGCATTGGTCACCACTGACAGCTGCCATAAGTTCTGTTGCTCAAGCAAACACAAAATCTACTAGTGGGCCTGCTTTGTAAAGGAATATTTTGCTGCCTGCTCCACAATTGTTCTCAAGAAACTGTTTTGTGTGAACTCAGACTGCTTCAGCTTGACCATCTGTGTAGAAACTGTACCAAAAACTTCTCTACCAGGGAGGGAGAATCTGAAATTATTGCTTTGATCTGTGTAATTATCCAAAACACAGTCATTGACATAAAATTAACATAGGCTTCTTGGAACTGATAACTTCAATTTTAACAAACTTTCATTGTGGAAAATCATGAAAGAATAAGCTCCCTAGCTAAAGCCTGGATAAGAACATAATGCAAATACTATTCAACTTGTTTGTCCATTTTATTCCCCAGTCTTTTAGTTTAGGTTTTTGGGTGGGTTTTTTTTCATTGTAAATTCTTTGGAACTAGGGTCATATTATGTGTGTGCATGTTCTGGCATTATTTTCATCGTAATTAAACCTGAATTTTAGTCTTGGTTGGATTTTTAGGAAAACCTATCAGCCCAAATCTCTCTGTCAGAGACTTCTGCTTCACCATTAGAAGAGCAATCAAGATGGTAATAACTATGTACTCTGAAGCACACTAGTGATCACACTTCAAAATGTAATTTCGTATCTTCCAACCTTTCTGTCCCACTTCTGAAGCTCTGAGCAGAGTGACTGCAGAATAATGCAAGGGACGTGGGAGAGAATTAATCAACTCTTGTCTGCCTCTATTGTGCCATTTTAATGACAGGTTCACCTTCCATGTTCCTCTGGGAAACAGAGCAAGATGCCAGAGGAGGATC
Source organism: Eurystomus glaucurus suahelicus (assembly GCA_032159205.1). NCBI lineage: Eukaryota > Metazoa > Chordata > Aves > Coraciiformes > Coraciidae > Eurystomus > Eurystomus glaucurus. The sequence goes on from JAVFHW010070304.1 coordinate 68,070, forward strand.
AAGTGAAATAAAGTAGTAGTGGAAGCAAAAAATACGTTAGAATAAAGTGAACTATGGACAACAATAGACTAAATGAAGGGGGAGTGGAAAGGCAAAATTGGAGGGAAAATAGAGAAGTGAACCAGATAACACTTAGTGCAACCTGAGAAAGTGAAGAACAAACCTAAAGGTGCAGCACTTGGGATGGAAAAAGCAATCATTTAAAAGGAGAAGACCGTCTCCTCAGAGAACAGAAGAGAAAATCAAATGGTATCTAAGAAGATGTAGAAGGATTCAACGAAAAAGGGTGCAGAGTGGGGAGAATGCAGGAGTAAGAACAATAACAACAAAAAGAGGAGGAACAAAGAACATCATAAAATAAATGAAAAGCAAAAAAAAAGATGCCAAAGAACTGGAGACAGGAAACAAGGCAGTGTCAAGAAGCAAATGAGAGTATAGACAATGATGAAGAAGAAATTTCATAGCTAGGGAAAAAAATTATGGAATAAAAAAAAGATATAAGCACACATATAAAGAATGACGACAAAAGATTATAACCTTTTGCCATGTGAGTATGGCTTAAGCTTGCCCCAAGAACAGGTAGTGCTTTTCCCACTGCTGGTCTTGCATTTGTTTAATAAAAATATTAATATATTATACTAGGGCAAACATATTTCACAGTGAAAAGCTGTTTATCCATATTAGAAATGGACTTGATGTCAAGATAGTCTGAGAGAGGTTCAGATAGTTTGTTTCCCATGCTTCCTTGTACTCTTGTGTAAAAAAGGGACCTACGGCTTTATTCTATCACTCTGATACATGCTGAATAGTACTATGACCTGTAAGTGATTCGAGTGAAATCAATAGGGCTGCTCACTGAGCAAGGTCTTCATTGCTGCCTTGCCTAGGGTCAACATCAGAGTTCTTATTGCTTCCAGTGAAAAAAGATCACTCAGTAAGATAATGGTTATGGGAAAGAATGACATAATCGCATACGATAAAAAATAAGTCCATGCACTGTGATGGGTGTATGGCAACATCCTATGTTATATATTGATGTAAAATATGAACAGCTCTTAAGAATATTTCCCATTTCCACCATGAAGTGCAGATGAGAACTAATACAAAAGAAAGGGATTTCAACTGAATGCCTTCATTTTAAAAAATATTGCTTTGATGAACACCACCTAGACATTGTGTCCAAAAGGTAGGAGGTATTTTGCACATTCTATTTATAATCCAATGTTAGAGAAATTAAATTCAGTTTGAAAATTATAGTGAATTCTTATGGAAGACATATATTACATAGTAAATTTTTGGATGGATAACAAGTGCACGCTACATTTATTTTAATACAGCATCAATAGATACAATGGTTACTGAAGATTGGCAGCTGTAATGTGCTTAATTGCATTCTCTTCTATATCTATCTAATAGGCTTCCACCATCTTGAAATTCTTAGATGGTGAAATGACCATGCAATAATATATGGGTCTTTTGTCACCAAACCAGCAAAACTTTTAAAGATGTTTTTAATGTAAGTGATAGTTCATTGCCAAACTTTTTACTATTTGGACCCTCCCAGACTTTCAGTATCTTCTGTTTTATACAGATAAAAATGAAAAAAGTCTCTGACTTAATGCCCTTTAAAAAAGAAAGTGTAAATTTTTTCAGAGCTAGTTTCAGTGCCCTGGACTAAATGAGAGTTTGATTCACTTACAACTTCCTCTCCACTTGATTTGAGAATTTGGATATCAAGAGAGGTATGGGATTGTTTCTTTTTTAACGAAGCTCTCTGTCTATTATACTTAAACATCGGTCTCTTAATATTTCAGAGGCTCATTTCTGAGCACAAAACTCACTAAGGGCTTGAAGTTTTGATAGTAAATTATCAAATTACATTTCTACCCCAAATATATGTTTGTTAAACCTAATACTTTAATACACCTCTAGGGGGAAAAAAAACCCTATAGGTCATGCTAGAAACAAAGCACATAGATACATAATTGTGAAACCAGATAGTTCAAATTTACAATTAAACAATCAAAGGAGACTTCACAGAGTAGAAAAAGATGTGTGTAGGCTTATAAGAGCTGGTAGTTTTCTGACTATTCAAATGAATTTTCTTGCTATATCCACAATATTAAATACTGAAACTTATGTTTTCAGTTAGCATAACTAGAAAATTGCACAAAAGGGAACATTTGGAATGATGAACAAGGGGAGAAAAAATGAGAACCAGTAACAAAAAGATAGATTTAATTACCATATTACCCAATCTTTTCACAAAATGCCTCCTACGGAACTCCATGCTATTAGAAATCCATCCAAGCTCATGTTTGCTAACTGACAAAAAAAGTACCACACATGGATCCTCTTTCCAGACAGTTCTTTGCTAAATGGGTCTTCTGTATCTATGAATAATTTTATTTTACAGTTGTTTTGCTTGCAATGAGCCAGCACACTGTGGAGACATATCCATGAGTGAAAATAACTTCATATATCTCCATATATGACTATAATCATGCAGAAAATAGCAATCAGTTGTAACAAATCTAATAAAAGAAATAATGTCAGAAATGAATGTAACGCTATGGATTTTGTCACACTGTGATTCAGTAGGATTTCACAAATTAAATAAGGTGGGACCTAGTATAATAAAATTGCATGCTTAAAGGCAGGTTCATTTGCCAGATCCATCATGCAGGCGTCTCATGAGCCAGCTCTGGACTTCAGCCATACCATTCCAAAGTCCCAATCTCTAGAGCATACAGGGAGCTAGTTAGCTGCCTACAGTTGGTGACTTTGTCTTCTCTGTAAACCAGCTACTGTCAGAAAAGATGAAGCAAAAGCTTTGACCAAGTCTTCATTTAATTCTGTATAAACATTATTATGTTTTAAGAAGGGTTTAAGTGGAGATGAGGCTGTTTTCAGTTTATCAGAAAAGTGCTGCTGTTGCACTGACTGCAAGAGAAGGCAATTGCAGTGGTGATGTTCTGACTAATCATAGAATTATAGAATAATAGAATCATTATGGTTGGAAAGGACCTCCAGGATCATCAAGTCCAACCTTCATCCCAACATCTCCCTAACCACTAGATCACAGCCTCAAGTGCCACATCCACTCATTTTTTAAACACGTCCAGGAATGGTGACTCCACCATCTCCCTGGGCAGTCTGTTCCAGTGCCTAACCACTCTCGCAGTAAAGAGTTTCTTCCTAACATCTAATCTAAACCTCCCCTGACGCAACTTATGTAAACTTGAATGTAGTTCAGGAACAGAACAAGCAAGTAAAAAATTCACCCTCCAAGTGTGTTCAGGCTTTTGTAGTTTTGATGTGGTATCATCACATCAACAGAGACACACATTTTGTATGTGCCTCTCCAAGAAGACAATGCCACCAAGGGTTACTCTGCACCTGTCCTGGTGGAAACAGCTTACTGAAAGACAAGAAATTGCCTTTATGTTTCTTTGGTTTTTTATTTTGCTGATGCTAAAAGGCAGCTAAAAGGGAAAAAAATAAACTGAAATATAAGCAGGGATTAAGATCTGTATCTTATGATACAGACAAACTGTATATATGTATTGTTTTTTGCTGGGACAGAGTTTATTTCTTCATAGTATCTCATGTGGTGCTGTTTTGGATTCGTGACCAAACCATTGTTGATAACACAGTGATGTTTTAGGTATTGCTGTGTGGTTCTTACACAGTGTCAAGGTCTTTCTTGCAGTTTCTCACAACTGCTCCACCAGAATGTAGGCTGGGGGTGCACAAAATGTTGGGAGGTACACAGCTGCATCAGCTTACCGCGACTGACTGAAGGGATATTCCATACCATATGACATCATGTTCAGCAATAAAACTGGAGAGGGCCTGGCCAGAGCCACCATTGATCCGGGACTGGCTGGGCATCAGTAGATTGGTGGTGAGAAATTGTGGGTTTTTTCACATCACTTGTTTTTCATGGAATCATAGCATGGTTTGGGTTGGAAGAGACTTAAAGATCATCTAGTCAACCCCCTTTTCATCGTCAGGGATGCCTCCCACTAGATCAGGCTAATCAAAGCCCCATCCAGCCTGGCCTTGAACACTTCAAGGGAGGGGGCATCCACAACTTCTCTGGGTAACTTTTCCTCTTTATTGGTTTTGGATTTTTTTTGTTCTTTTTTAGTTTTTATTCATCTGTGCTTATCACAACCCACGAGTTTTCTCACTTTTACCATTCTAGTTCTCTTCCCAGTCCCACTGGGTGGGGGAGTGAGCAAGCAGCTGTGTGGGGCTGAGCTGCCTACTGGGATTAAAGCCCAACACTTCTATATTAGCCATGTATATGAAATCACATCTTTTTTGAAGTATTTTTGGATAGGGGCTTGAAAATACAAACTGAAGTGCTCTAAAATGGAGTTTTCATCAACTTCTGCATCTAAAAGTGTCAGAACTGCACTAATTACCCTTAACCATAAAGGACTGTCTTACAGTCATTTTATATGCTGATGATAGATATTTGTCACTTTTAAACAATTTTCTTATGTGATTTATTCTATTAAAAAAACAACAAAACTGATCATGCTGGACTTTTCACTGTACCTTTTGTCCTATTTATACGCACTTAAATTCCTGTATCTTAGGTTAATTAAGCGATTTTTTTTTCCTGGATACATTATTGATGAGAAATTCAGCAGTTATGCCTGTTAAAGGTCATAGTAACATTGTGGATTTTTTCATTCTTGATCCAATCTTTAAGCCAACGAGGGCAGCAACAAATTTTGTAAGACCGTTAACAAGTTGAGAAACAAAGCAATAGCTGCACTTCCATTTAATTGGCATTTGGTTGTTTCTAGATTAAAAAGTATGCCTTGGAGCCCAAATGTATTACTTCCACATATTTCATGATTTTTGTACTGCTGATTCTAAAAACAAAATAGTGATTTTTGTCACCTCCCACAGCATGTGTGCATGCATTCTGCATCATACCTATGTCCTGTGTGGAAGACAGAAGAGTACGGAAAATAAATTAATTTAAAGACAAAGCTTTTATCTTCTTTTGTCAGTCAATCTAGTGCAAAGTTGCAGATCATAACACCTGACAAAGACCTCTGCTTTGTAATCCATTTGATAATACATGGTTTTGCATTCAAGTTACATCTAAATATTACAAATTTTCAAATCTGAACATCATTTGAAGCAGAGGCTCTGCATTTTCTAGCTGGAAATTGAAGAGACTAATGGAGTAGGACAGAAGGAAAGGATGCAGAGTGGGAAGAAAGGAGTGAGTTTTTCAATAAAGCAAAGCTCTTGTCTGAGATTTTTCTGTGACTCATTTGTTTGGAGACACAACAATAAGGTAGGACAGTGGGATGTTGAGATGCTAATCAGGAATAGAGACTGTTCTTCCCCACATGCTGAAGTGTCACTGCAGTTCTCTCACCTCAGAAATTCAGTCCTCAAAACATATGTTAATTTGGGTGATAAGTCTTAAATTACAGCCGTTACAATGTTAACTGTCTTTTTTTTCTCTTCCTAAGTTTTACACCTTGATACTCTTCTTCATTCTGTGTATCTGTCGCTGCCTTTTTTTCTCACTGTGACATACATGGATGGCAGCATTATGCCTAGATAAGGCAGTAGTCATATGGTCCCAGTTGTCTTAGTCTCTTTTTCAGGCCTCTTATTCTTAGACCTAATAATGTCTCTTCAATCACTGCTTTTCTGTGATGGGATGTGACCCAGGATCAATCTTTTATCTGCTGTCTTAGAACTGATGAAGTGCTATAAAGGTACCAAATATCACACAGGCTTTATAATGCCCAAATATGCCCAGCTTTTCCTAGCCTGTTTGTAGTGATTTTGGCACCAGCATCTCATCTAATATCTATTTATCAGTTAGTTTTTAATTTTGTTTTAAATATTTTGCTCCAGGAGCTACACTAAATGTTGCTTACTTTTCCTTCCATCTTACTATTTTATGCCACAGGTCATTTTTTCATTATGTGTTTTTACTTACGCAGATTACGGAAAGTTTATAAACAGACAAGTTACTGCTTCAATGGCAGTAAGCAACATGGCTTGAGCGGTGACTGGTGTAAAAAAAATATACAGTAAAGGATCAAAGGAAAATAATCATGCAGAATGAATTGAGCAGAATTTGTTTGCATTTCCACACAAATAATTTCTTATACCAGCTGTCTGTCTGTCAAACGTACATGCCTGCATATGGGAAAATCAAACTGAGTATGTGTCAGATATCACACAATAGAAATAGTTGTTCTGATTTTAGGGTTATCTCTTAATGATCTTTCCCTGTCATAGCTTAGCTGCAGCACTTTCTTCCCCCTACTGTTTTGGCAACCATGTAGAGGATCTGTTTTCTGTTCACCTTCAAAATATACAAACCCAGCAACTAGTGGAGGTCCAAGCCAGAAGATTTCTGCAAAATTCAGCATGTGCAGCACTTAATCAGAAAGCAAATGTTTGTCAGATAAAACAAGGAAAGATGAAGGTTAAGTGAAAGGTCCAAATTGCCCTGGATGTAGAATTTTACATATATAATTCACTCATCTTCCATTCTGGCTGTTTTCTTGAATAGCAGACTGCATTTCCTTTTTGCAGAAACACTGAAGCCTGGCAGAGGTGGGCTAAGAAGGGCAATAACTGCAGGAGAACACTGTTCTGGGCACTACTCCCAGAGCACAGGTAGCAGACCTGATGCTGGATGTGATAAGGTCCGGGGAGAGGACTGGGAAGCTGCTGTGCTTTGAGCTCCAAAGTATTTTGCTAAATACTATGGCTTTGTTCTCAGAGAGAACTATGTGTTTGAGGGAAAACAAGAAACTACCCATGGTTCTCTGACCATAACTGTTTGGCACCAGTTCCATTAAATTTTCCCAAATCAGATTTATGGTTTGAGACTAAAGTCTAAGGGTTTACCTGCACATTCCCAGTATTACAGACATGAGGTTTCTCCATGAGATCCATATTTCTGACGGCTTTCCACGCTCTGGGGCAGCAGCTGCACCATGCTGCAATAGTCTCATCACAAGACCATCAGTAAGAATGAGATCTCTCAGTCAAAGCCAATGAGGAAGTTATGACGCAGGAGAAATCACTTTTCTTCCAAAACCTGTACGATTTTTGTAGCTCAACTTTAACAGACTACAGTTTCCATTTGAAGGAGTGGATGAACAGTGGGGCAGGAGTTCTTGTGAAGTACACTGAAGATGATCTTTGTGCAAGGAATGTTCACTGTTAAATCCTTGTCAATCATTTAAGTAGGGACAATGGTGGTCTCCTAAAAACTTACTTCATCACTGTAACCTTAGTTTCCAGCATGATCAAGTGTGTGCTATAGGATTCTACAGCTGAGAGTTGTTCCACATCCACATGGTACATTGCACTGGAAGCTGTGGGAACAGATCCTCATGGTGGTGGCAGAGGTAACATCTTTCATTTGTAAAGTGATGGTTTTGGCAGATGGGACAGTGTCACTTCTGGGGACCTCTCAGATTAAGAACTACAATTAAAATTTGTAGATGCAATAATATCTATACTATCATACTCAGGCTACTTTTTGGAGATTATTTTCTGAAGTGTGTTTAACATGCACTAGGAAATCAGCTCAGTGGGAAAAGATGCTTCCCAAATGTGCAAAAAGATACTGAACAGCACTGATTTTTCTACTGCTAGTGCAAAGCTTCTTCACTGCTCACATTACTATCTGGCTGTTAACCTAGCAACTATATAACAAGAAGGAGGCTAGAGACAATCAATTAACATTGATTCTTGTGCAGCCTAGCAAATACTATATTTTTTATTTGCTGTGAAATTTGCATTTTTCTATTGCAGAGGAAACCCTTAATCAAGGATGTAAATAACAATATTTTTCAATTATTTATTTTACAAAGCAAAAAAAATCTCATTGGAAAAATATTAAATTCTCAAAGGGTTCTATATATTTGACATTTCACATATTAGTTGAGAAGAAATGCTTACATAAAATTAAGTTAAAAGAGCTACAAGTTGAGACATCATAATTATACGTTTTACTATAAATAATGTTACTACATTGTTGTGTTTCCTGTCAAAATTTTTCTGTCAACCCTTTTCTTTTTATTGAATTTTTTGACAAAGTGAAACATTTTATACTCCATGGAAATACTTCATTTATACACTTCATAAAAAAATATGGATGTGTCATTAGGAGACCAAACCACTCCAAGAGAAAAACTTCCTGGATCACAAAATGAAATTCTCACAGCTTTTAATTTGTGACAAATAAACAGCAGGGAAAATAAGCCTTTCTTTCTACACTAGCCAAATTAGGCTTTTATTATGCCTCTTTCATTTGGTCAAGCAATCTGTCCAACTGTGGTCTGGAAATCCTATCCACAAATGTGTCATAAAAATATATTTTATTTCCAAAGCTGCAGATATCAGTTATTAAATAGTTGACACTTATAATCAGTAGAACCCATGCAAAATGTTTTGTCTCATTTCTTCCAACAGAATAGTGAGTGTATCCATAAAATTCACCTCCATTCTCAGGAAATGTCCAAACATTTTCCATTTTAAAATATTCTTTTTGTCTTTCTAGAAAGGAAACTTTTCCTTTTGTTTTACTGTCTTCAGTAGTTGTAAGTCTGAAGTAAATTTGGTGCTAAACAGGCTATCAGAGACTAGCAGAAACATAAAGAGTATGAGCTTTGTTGCTTCTAATAAAAGCATTGTCTATCTAATAACTACATATGCTTCCTGTAACAACACTAATTACCTCTCATGTTGGAAGTAAAAATTTATCCATGTAATAAGTGATTAAAATAATGTGCAGGTGGAGCCTCAGGTGTGAAATTTTAGAATCTATTTATCATAATCATTATTTTTAATTTTATTTTTAAAATTTCTGTGTATTTAATTGTAGTTTAGTGTATAAGTACATGAATAACGATGCTGAGATGCAATTATTATTTTCTTGTAATTTTTAAAGTTATCTTGAAGAGAATAACTATAAAATAAATCTACCTAAGTGGTATATTATTTTTCAAAAGTTGCTAAACTTCCCAAGTTAGATCTAGGATAAAAGAGATTTCCTTTATCTCTTTCACAAGTACATCACTTCACTAGCATTACACTAGCATTGCTGAGATACTGCTGCATCTGGGATGGTCATTGCAGGTTTGATGTTTCTTCTGTGCAACCGCAACTGAGGTTTCCCATCCGTTCTGCAAAGCAAAAGCTTGGAAGTTGCATCTTAACTTTAATGTACTCCCTCTGTTGTTACTGATTTACTGTTCCACTGGAATCCCTATATTATCCACAAAAATTCTGGAATGGAAAGTTCACTTTGGGTTTGGTTTTCCCTCTTCTTTTCTCACATGGTTCAGAGTTTTGCCTGGGCATTGAGTCAGGGATACCCCCTGGGTCAGCCATTGTCAGGCCATCCCTGCAGAGCTGGGTCATGGTCCAGCCTCCTCTTTCATGCGTGGGACAGAGCAGGCCTGCCAGTCTTGGTTTCCCACTGTGCCTCTGCAGCTGCATCCAGCTTCTTGGCTTTTACTTTGTTTTCAGCACCAATTCCAACATTAAATGGTGAAAATCTAAAATAAATAGGTAGTGTTCGTACTGGCCTGTGCTAAACCTGAAAATTACAATGGTTGCAAGGCAAATTAATTTAAATACAGAACAGTGCATCAGGCTTTTACAGGTTGATAGCTGACAAATTCTAATGACAAAATTAATATTGACCGGATTGTGAAGGTGATTGAGTATTGACAAAAACCCTGTGGAGTTAGTGGAATTTCAGCAGTGTTAAAGACCAGAATATGATGCAATGTTCTGATCAAGATAATATCTGACCATAAATGGTCCTAGAACTACGAATTTTTATTACAAAAAAAGACAAAGAAATCACTCTTCTGACCAGATTAATTCTGTCAAAGTTGGGAGCATAACCAAACTATTCCTATACATTTTTCCCCCATGTGATATGTACTGTTGATTTCTAATTAAAGTGGAATTAATTTAAAACATGACTCACTGAAGGATTGTAACAGCAGTGCCTAGTAGTAGGTTTTCCTCTTTTTTCCTGGCTTTGAAAGTCAGCTTTCAGTTGCTTTAAACTTTTCACAAAGCACAATTAATGGAACAGATAGGTGGAAGCATCAAATGGGCAATTTTTGCACCTTGAGAGCTCAAAAAAAAAAGATATGTAGTTAAAAAGGTAGGAAGCTATTCTGGAAAATGGCTTTTAGTTGTCTGTCCTAAGTAGTTCAAAATGGGCAATGAATTCTTTAAAATCTTGGGTTTCTGTTCTCTGGAAACTCATGATCTAGAAATTTCTGGGCATGCACAACTGGTGGAAAAAATACCAGAATATCACATCATCTGAGTTGGGTCAAAATGGAAAAGTATCTGACAAAAGTCATTTATCTCATACCCTATAAACAGCAATCCTAAGCAAGACCCTTTGAGCTCTCCTGGATGTCAGAAGGCTGTGACCAGCATCTCACCTGAACTGGGATGCCTCTCCACCACCAAGCCTAACTCAGCCATAAAGATGTTGGAAAAGGACTGAATTTTAGATTTTATGTAGAAGGGAAGTCTCAGGATACTAGCAGTTGGGTAACAGTGGACCCATAGGGCTGATGGGATAGATTAATTTTGTTATATGATGTTTTGAAGAGAAAACACTACTGAAAAATTGTGCAGTGTAGAGAGCATTCATATTTAAAATAGACTACGTGTAGACAAATGGGAAGATTATATAATAAGGGCTTTTTAAGCGAAACATGATGTTACTTGTACGTATAAGCGCTAGAACAGCTATACACAGGTTTTTAATGGGGATATGCCCTCTCTTGACTACTACTTTCTATGTGATTGAAAGTTATATTTTTATTTTTCAAGTATCTACCACTAGTCAGTTGAGGACCTTGACCACAAATATTTTAAAAGTTTATGAATCATTAATTTAAAATAACTGTGCAGATGTATTTTGTGCTGAAAAGTCTTCTCATTGGTAATAGGTTACCAATGAAAATTTAGTTCTTTCGATTGACTACCTGCTTTTTTTGGTGACTGAATGGCTGTAGTTCATAGCTTGCATCAAATTTTTATTTTTTTCTACATTGATTTGACTTTTTGCTCTGTTTTCTGATTTAAAAAGTTAATGGATATGAAATGAAAGCACAGCTAATAAAATGAGGCAAATATTGTTACTATATGCATCTATACATTTGTATTGTGCATATCCAAACCAAGGAAATATCTCAAAGTTGTTCAAATAGTTGTATGACAGATTTTCTGAAATTTGATACCTTCGTGAACATACCTGAATGGGCTGCATGTACTGAGCAGGGCACTAAGGGGCTGTCTCCAGCCACCCTGGAGAGGGACAGATGGACATCCACTGCATAGCGTGTGTGTTGATGGAAAATCTTGCTCTAGTCTTCCTTCATGGACAGAAAACACAACTTGAGTGTTATGTGATTTTACCATAATGTGCCACCTTGCAGGAAGCTGCTGCTCTTATTGTGTTATTTATGAGGGATGAGATGCTCTTTGACTAAGAAATGAAGACAGCACAAGTATGCCACATACTTGCTTTCTCATCTCACAGCTCTTCAGCAACTGTTAGGGATTCACAATGGCTAGTTGGGCTCATGGGGTTTAGTCATCTCTAATTAAATTTAAATAAGTTAAATCACAGCCTTTCATGTCCCCTCACATAATCAATCTAATTCTGTTCTGGGATTTTCAAACAGTTTTGTGAATTAAATTGATTTTTAGTCTTCCTATTCATCCACATAGTTGTATGAATAAGTTTAAAGTGAGTTAGTGCTGTGAGCTGGGTTAGAAATTTATTTTCATATGATTTCTGGAACTAGACTGACAAATGGCTAAGCATCTCCAGAATCAGGTTTTCAAAACTTAAAGGAATCAAAAGAACTTGCTTTATTGTTGTGTCCAAAACTGGCTAGATTTGCAAAATAAAATAGTCTACTGGAAGCCATTCAGAACAGGTTTGCCTCTGATAGCACAGAAATCAGTAACCCCAGGTTTTGAACTCCACAAGACACAGGCCTGAGACAGAAAATAATAACCAATATCTAGAGAACTCGAAATGAGTACCAGGTCTTTCAGGCAAACATAAAGACCAAAAATGTTATGAAAAAGAATCTGGACAGTGGCTGGAGAGATCTGGATATACTAAGAATTTTAAAGGACAAAGGATTTACTTCTTTATATAGAATCATTGGAAATAGATTTATGGTGCTGAAAAGTACAAAGTGTGGCTTAAAATTCCTGCAAACTTTAACCAACTCATGTACTTTCAGTAGTCACTGCATTCATTAAGGACCAGCTGTCAAGGAAAACTGTAGCAGCTCTGGATACATAGTTGAGCTGGGCTCCAGGCAGCTGTTGTGCAAGTTAAGAGCCTTTACCAGTGCTGAAATGAGGGTGGTGTTTTTGTTATACGTGTCAATTTGTCCCTGCCTGAAATACTTCTAGTGAATGTTATAATCCCTTAGTTTAACCCTGAGTTTAAGTCAAAATACATAAATCAAAGAAGGGATACTTTTTAGTTGGTTTGGAATCAGAATCCCCTTCTAGTTTACTTTACTGTTTGGTAAAAAATGGTAGAAAAATGGTTCTTATATACTGTCTTTTGCAGTTGATGTAGAGAAGTAAGGTGTGTGAAAGTGACTTGACTTTGAAATCCTGACAGTTTTAGGGGAGGGGAGTGTCCAAAACTATCAGATTTTTCCCTTCTTCCAGCCTCTCTAGCACTCTTGGTGAAAGCAGTGGAAAATCTGACTTTACTAGGAAAGAGAGATCAATATTTCAAATTATTTATTTATGTAATTAACTATCTTGAAATAAATCAAGCTTTAGTTCTAAAAGGCTTCATATTTCCTATATCAGATACTTGCAGTGAAAGCCATTAGCAAATCCCATGTGCAACATTCACCATTTGTGTACTGTATTTACAGTTTTTTACAAGGCAAGTGATGGAAGGGTAAATAATTTGCCGTATGGAGCAATCTAAGATGGTTTTTCATTCAATGTATAGTTACAGGAGCTTCTTACAAAAGGAAGACAAGTTGGAAATGGATTTGAATCTCCAGAGAGAAAGTCAGTGCTCTGATGAGAGAGACATTTTGAAAACTTTTCTAAAACATGAACATGAAAATCTCTATGCCCCAGATGCATCAAATTTCAGTTCCTATATGGATTGCTTATTGAGTGCAGTGCAGCCTGGATTTTATAGAGTTGTGAACAAGTGTGGCACAATGGTTGGACCACAAAATGCTGCTAAAGGCACTGCCACCACCGATGCTAACTCTCTAGCTGAGCTACAGCTAAAAAGTCCCCCATATCAGAGTAAGTGCCATACACAGCAGTGGGAAACATGTTCTGCCCAAGTTAAATGCACCTTCTCAAACAGCTGAACTCTGCGTATTCCCCATTAGCACAAGATCAAGAGTGCAGTGTTACCTGAGTAGAAGAGTGTCCTTCTAGACTCTTTCTCCTTTTACAGTAAGACTCTGGCTGGTTCCTAAAGGAAATGAGGTGACAGCTTTCATCTAAGAGTGGCACTGTGAAAACCTAAGGTTTGGGTGAGGTGTCTAAGGTCACCAGTGGGAAGTAATGTGAAGAAAGGCTACATCTAAATCCTATTGAAGAGAGATTTAAAGGACAGATACCCATTTGTACCAGTTAGAGAGGAGAGTGTTCAACATGTAACAAGCATCATGGAACAAAGTACAAAGAGGTTTACAAAGGAGAGAGGAAGAGACTGAAGGACAGTGTCACTGACATGGAAACATTGACTTTACAACTCTGTATAGGAATGCAAAGTTTGATTCCTATGTGGAGCAATCTATGAAACACTAGCAAAGAAAGCATTACTGGTACTGTGAAAGTCATAGGCTTTTGCACACATAAGAAAATCCCGAAACATGAGGTATATTTGCAGTTCGGCATACTTGCTGGCTTTAGGGCGTGAAATCAGCACATCACCTGTGAGCTCGGTTACCTTCCCTTACAGAGCCCTGTGCAACTTCAGCTGGGACACGAGATCTCTGCTGTATGATGTGCTGAGCAGGGACATCAGCACAGATGATGCTGAACCATTACCTCTCTGAGTATTGCCTATTGCCCAGGACAAAGTAATTTATTTTGCCAGTGGGAGGAATCTGAAAAATTATTAGGTGCAGAAAACAAAGCAGTATCTTTGAGCATAACCATCCAAGCATACAACCCTAGATGTAAAGTACCAAGTTCTCCCTCTGGATAAATTAACAGTGAGATCTACATAATTGCTAATTGCTCGATCAAGACTCAGATTTAAACTTACAATGAGTTCTGAAGATTCCCTGATTCAGTTCATATGATCAAGGAAATAATGGCATAGATTTTTTTTCTTTTTAGAGTTTAAAAACAATACGGTGGCAAACAAAAAGAGGCAGAATATATTCTACTGATGCTTGAAGATATATATCTGGAATGAGGTCCAAATGTGTTCACTTGCAGGAAGGATAAATTGTTGCAGAAATGTTACCAATTTATCACTGTGTATAGTCTGAAGCTTCAACAAGAAAAATTTTGATCGTTTCTCACCATTCAATACATTTACTATCTGTGTTTTCAGATTTTTTTCTGCAACTTCACCAGTGAGGCAAAGGTGACAGTGTGGTAGGAGCAGGTAGCAAAGTACCTCTTTACTCTTGGGATTCATCCACAGGAATGCCTTCTCTAACAGTAAAATTCCTGGAGGGAAAAGTGAAGGGAGAGAGGAGGGTAAGCAACAATTGTTTCATTTATCAATTCAAAATAAATGGTGACATTTATGCACCATACAATTATTAATATATTAACACTTACGTTTTCTTCATCAAAACAAGTTAAGTATTTCTGCTGCGATCACGAGGTTTTCCTGACTTCTCTGTCTGGATGAACAGTCTCATTTCCAAAAGAAGGTAGCTGGAAGAATAGGAACATTCTTTTCATATAAAAGACTAGGAATCTTTAAAAGAAAGGAAGCAGCAAATTATTATGACAGATGGGAGCTGAAACTAGGAATGTCTACAACTGATTTTTAAAAAGTAGGTTCTAAAGAATTTAAAAGAAACTACATGGAAGAAAATGGTCATCTAAATCTTGCTGAACTTCTGGTATCAAGTTCTACATCTGAACTGATCTTTAGATTTATTAGTAGAGCTTTTTTATTTTGTAGCTTAACTAGATCTTGTTTCTTTAGTTGCTTAGCTGCTTTCCTGCTCAGGGTGAAAGCAATACAGCATTTGCCCCCTTTATGCTATTTGCCCCCCTCTACATTTGCTTTATAGCATATCTTTATAGGATATCTCCTCTTACTCATTTTCTCTCTAAATGAAACAATATTTCAATTTCCTTCCATAGAGTAGCCTTTCTGTAATCCTAATAACACCCCTTGTCTGTTTGTGAACCTATTTTTTTGCTGTCATATCCTTTTCTAAGATAGAATGATAAGAATTTAGCCAAATATTCCAAAGAACAGCCTATAATTGAGCCTCATAATGAGAGTATAATATTTTTTGTGCTATTTTCTAGCTCATTTTTCACATCTCATTGTTTCCAGCAATGCTCTGGACTTGAACAATTATTAGAGCAGAAGACGTGAGCAGCTCAAATTTCCCTTCCATTGTACAACAGCTTGATTTTTTCAATAATTCAATTAACTGACAGCTGTATTTCCTTCCTCCAAGCATTCTGACCTCTCTGAAGGTGCTCAGAGCTTTCTCCATTTACAGCTCAAATGTTTGTTCCTCAAATATCCATGCTGACGTTGTCCATGCTGCATCACAAGATGCATGTGAATCTCCTCTTTCCCAGATCCTATACAGTCTGCCATTTCTCGTAACTTTCCAAGAATAACTACAAAAAAAAAAAAAAATCACAACAAAACAGAACGAAAACAAGGGCTTGTGATATCTCAGGTTGACTTTCCATTATAGTTCCCTGAGGGGATGTATATGCATCAGTTTAACTTCTTTTTACTAAATTCTTTCACTAGCTGTGAGGAGGAGACAAAAATTCCCTTCAAATGTTCTGAAAGATGTGAAACATTATTTATACATAATAAAAAAAGATAATTGTTGAAAGCAATGGTCCCAAACAAATCCTTCCCCTCCTCTTTAAGCTGAAAGCCTGTACCCAGAAACTGACAGTATCTCTGACAAGGGACAACCTATGTGTCTGTCTTGTGAAAGCCTTTCCACTTCCCAGCCACAGAGATCTTTCCCTGGCACCTAACCAAGTCCTCTCTTGAGGTGTCAGTGCTTTTATACTGTGATGCTGCTCATCTTTTCTCCCCTCTTCCTTCCCTTCTCATTTCTGTACTCTTTCACTCTTTCTCCTTCCATAGCCCTCAGCTTCTCGTCTGCACCTCTCTCCTCCCACTCCAGGCCCCCTGCCCTCTCCTGCAGCAAGCTGCACCACCTCCTGTCCCCTTTATCCCCAGGGACTAAGGACAAAGGCATCTGGGGAAAGAGAACACGCCTGCATCCCATCCTCTCCATCACTCTTGTTGACCTTGGTTCAGACTGTTCCAGTCTCAAAGCCCACCTGCAGATATGCTCCACACCATAGCCTTTTTATTTGAGCAATCTCTTTAGCCTTTTGTTCCCCCATGACTTTCTCATTCACAGAGTGCACACAGCTATCACAATTAACAATGCTTTGCTGTAACCTTTTGCAATGCATTGCATCCACT
Organism: Eurystomus glaucurus suahelicus; assembly: GCA_032159205.1. NCBI lineage: Eukaryota > Metazoa > Chordata > Aves > Coraciiformes > Coraciidae > Eurystomus > Eurystomus glaucurus. Next base: position 84,802 of record JAVFHW010070304.1, read on the forward strand.
GCCTTTTCAAAAGTCTCATGGTGTAATACTGTTCTTCCTTCAGGTAGGATTTTTATAATTATCTTAAAAGCAATTAGGACAAATTTATGCTGCTTATTGCTTATAACTTAACAAAATTTCCTGTATGTATTTAAGGGCTTTTCTCTTGTCATTTTCCTTACAGAGTGGAATTTTATAGATACATAAATATATTAAGAATGTTTGTCATAAAATGTTGCCTACATTTCCTCACATGCCAGTGCACCTCTTGATTAAATGACTCATACAGATCAATGACTCAAAGGCACTTTATATGCAGATATATTCTACGTTTATCCTGCAGACCACCCACTGCCAGCAAATAAAATTATAATTTTATATTTGGAAGAGAGCTGGAGGGATATAGGGGTGTGCATGTGAATGCATGTGTATGTGTCTCACTTGCCATATATGTGTGTATGTATGTACGTGTGTATGCATGCATAAAATGCACATGTGCATACACACTGAGGGTGGAAAAAGAAAGGAACTCAGGTGAATTAAGATGTCCTAGGTAATATGAGTGCAGCATGTTCAAAAGGCAGCATAGTGCACCAAGTGCAGTGCAAATGACTATGAAGGTCAGCATTAAGTGCAAGGTTAATGGTATTCCAAACCTCCTGCCCAGCCTGGCTTTGGTAGAGCATTTAAAATGTAACAGTCAATGAATGGAATGGGGGAAGGGTGGTGCAGTCGTTCTTCCTCACCCACAATGACACCCTTCTGTCACTTCATATCTTTTAAGCAATTAGGATTAATTAAGGAAATAACTGCAGGAGATTACATAATAAGATTGTATTCTGCAGGAATGTGTTTTATCCAGGCATTAAAAAGAAAAGCAATACAAGAGCAGCAAAACTGGGAAATAATAATTTTGAAAGAAGAAGACACCTTGCTGTGATGTGATTTGTAGCAACAGCTATGATACAGTCACAATGACTAAGTGTTTGCAGTGCTAATAGGTGTTTGCTCTCATGCAGAGATGGCTGGGAACTTTTCATCAAAACATATTTTGAATGAATCATGCTGACCTTGTCTGAATTCTCAAATTTAATTTTCTTGAAAAAAGTTAAATATGGCATAATTTTTCTGTCCTTTGTGAAAGGTCATAATAACTTATTACTCAAAGTACTCTTTTCTACCTTGATATCTTTATTTTTTTAGTACAAAATATTTCTTGTTTGCATTGCAATTAAAACTGAACACTGAATTATATGAGAGAACAAAAAAGATGTGTTTTGTCTGAAAAATAAGATAAAATGCTTCAGTGAGGCAGCAGCTGTCTTCAGGCATGTTAAGAATAAAACCAAAGTAGAACACCTCAATAGCACTAGTTAACATGCACTAGTGTTATGCTAGTGACTGCCACTTCTGACAGTTGAAAAACAATGAAATAAGAGATGAAAATTTGAAGATTGGAAACAATCTTATTTTTCCAAACAACTCATAATCCAGATGTTGATTTTCTTTATAAAAGAATGCTTTTGCAGTGCCAGAAGAGGAATGATATTTGAAGAGAGTGGAAATGAAAACTACAATTATTAGTTTCACTATTTCATATATATATTTTTAGACATACATTACACAATGAAGACCAACATATTACATAAAGTAGGTAACTACAGTTTCTGTGTGAGCAGAAGAGACTGAAATACTTTTCCAGACTTCACAGCAAAGCTATCACAGGGAAGAGTAATGGATTGCATGGAGCTGGGAAGCAGAAAACTCTTTTGACAGCCAAGACCTCAAGTGCCTGGGCAGAGCAGAAGAGCAGCCCCGTGGCTCTTTCCTTCCATGGGGAAAGCACAGGTGTGGATGCAAAATCCCAGGCAGCTGAAATGACACCAGGAGGCCACGAAGGTCAGTAAGGCAGTGTGTTAATGTGCAAGATCTGACAGTTCTGAAACTGTGAAACTTCGGGGTATCTGTATGTATATCTGTCCTCCTTTTTTATGGAAAGATTTTGCAGTGACCTTTCAAAAATTGTTAGAAAGACAGCGGACTTTCAGTCAACTCATGACAAGTCTCCTGTGTAGCTGCTTACATGTATACTTCAGGCCACATATTAAAGTTGTTAGGTTTAAAGAGCAATATTTTTTAAATGCATCTATCTTTCAGCCATCTCACTAGATTATTCCAGTGGTAGCAGCTGGTATTTCTCACATTCCTATGTGGTTTCTAGAGACAGATAATTGGCAAGGAAATGTTTTTAGAATCTATTCTCATAAGCCATAGGCAATGAGTTGATTGAGTTTTCAGTTCATGTAATTTGGATAATTATTCTTCCTTTTTACTAACTAACCACTTTTTAAGTTAGAGGTCTGCTCTGGACTTATGTCATGCTGTGTCCAGGAGAGGAGGGACACCATGACCTGAACATGCCCACACTAGCGCTAAGTCTCACTTGCAGTCTGGGTCTAGAGCTTTTGTTTCTTTCTCGATGGGCCTTTTCTGGTTTTATCCAGTTGCTCATTTCAATCAGGTGCTGAGACTGCAAAATAACGCTTAGCACTTCTCTTGCTACCAAAAGATCCCCTAACATCCTAATGGAGTGCCTGCAATAGATTTTACATGATGGGATTCTGCAGTCACTTTTCATTTGTTTTCAGCTACTTGAAAACACAATGCAGGGATCATGACCATGGTTTTAGAACAACAGATCTGATTTTTTTAAGAGGATGAAAAGTGGGTGCATGCGCTTTTATATTAATGAAGACTACCGTCTTAATTTCATGGAAGTCAGAATAGCTATCCAAGATTGAGACTTCAGAAAGATGAGGTTAAAAGAACTTTCCAAAGTACTTAAGATAATTTGAATTTAAATATTCAGTGAAAAAACACATAGCTTCTGCAAACATCCTGTTAACATGGAAGTTCTAGCACCTGCCAAACTCCAATAGCTTCTTTTTTTCCTTTTTAAAGTAAAGATAGCACACCATTTGCTCATTCGAGTCGTTTATGTCAGCGCCTGGAGAAGGTGAGACACAGTAATTCCAGTGAAATCCTGTGTGTTGTGCCAAATCTACTGCCTGCTACTGCTCATGAAACATAGCATTCATTTCACATTTTGTGCATTGTGTGATCGGAAAATGAAAATATTTTTCCTTCTGTTCCCCCAGTTTATAGTGTGAATGCATCACTGTGTCACTCAGAGTACGACACAGATTCCTCTCCAGCAAAGGTAATGAAGTGAGATCACCTACATCATAATTTTCATGAGTTTTAAATCTGTATGCCTAAGTCAAGCATGCCAGCTATTTGCCAACAACATTATTTAAATATTATTTAATGTGTTACAAGGGTCTTGCCAACAGGGAGGTCAAAATATAAATGACCATCTTAAACTGAAAGACTTCCTGGAGAGGGGCAATTAAAAATCTGCAGTCTTCATAAAAGGAACAACATAAGTTGTGGTGGCAAAACATTCTCCCAGCTATGTTGAATTGATGTGTTTCAGCCTCAAACTGTAAAGATCACCCACAGAGCTGCAAGAAGTAACTTTTCATGCTTATCTTGCAAGAACTGACCATGACTATGGATCTCAATTAATGTAGGGCACTGGAAACCATTTATTTACACAGGCATCCCTTCTGATAAGCTATCTCCATCTTTTTCATCTTTGTTGCATCACATTGAGGCAAAATATTGAAAGATCTAAACAAAATTAGTTGCTGTAGAAATACCTCTTGACAATGACCTACCTGGGAAAATATATTAATGTTGAAATTCCCAAGGAAAGGACTAAATTTCCCCATTGTCCCCATTTCTCCATTTTCTCTTATATTTGGGAAGCCTGTGTCTTTAAACCTTGCTGAAACATAACAAATCCCCACTCATCAATCACGGTCATGCATGATGTCTTTCAAAGAGCTTTCTTGCACTCCTGACTATCTTCATCTAGATGTAAATGGGATGCTGCAAGCAAAAAATTACAGACTATATTTAATCAGTCTCTTGAAACATCTAGTCCTGTTCAAAAACTTCCTTTACATGCAGTTATTAGGACACGGTGGGGAGTAAAAATAACCCCTTCCTATGTGACAACTCACACCATGAGGCTACTGAGTAATTTTCTGAATGTCTTCCCTCCATGCAGAGCCACCTTTCACTTTGTCAAGAGCTACTGTGAGCTTCACCCAGCATGATCTGTGGTCCAAAACAGCTGATGGCTGCTGCTTGCCTTGGTGCAAGAAAATATCATAATTTTACAGACTAAGAGTAAATAGTAAAGCTCATACGGAGAGTGAATCAAGTAGCTCCCTCCTCCTCTTTAATTATTTTTACTTAATTGAGCTTATCTGTGTTGCCAGGTTCTTCAGCCTTATTTTAAACACTTCCCTCTCTTCTGTTCCTCTGACGTCCTGATCAAGATTACACTGAAGAAAATAGATGAATTAGTTTGACTAGACTTTGTTTTGTGTCCACCTCCTCTCTGGTTTGTACTCTTTGTCCCAGTCGCTAGGTACAAGAATCCTTGTCCTGGAAAACTCAAACCGAAATTTTTCACTGTTCAACCTGTTGGGTGTTTTTACAGTGAATTAGGGGGATGAAAGAAGGTTGCAATTTATTTCACCTGACTTTCTGGGCAATTTGTGTTTGAATATTCCCAGCTTCCAGCTTTCCTACATCTACAAGAGCTTTCTCCAACACATTCCTGCACAGAATCATAGAATAGTTTAGGTTTGAAGAGACCTTTAAAGGTCATCTAGTCCTTACTCCACCAGCCAGGCTCATTTATTATACAATGCTGTGTTTGACTGTACTTGCCTTCAAAGTTGCAATTTGCATCCCCCTGTTAAGTTTTAGATCCACTGAAGGGTTAGAAAAACTCTCCTTAATTAAAGCTTTTCTCTTGCCTTCTTTGTAGATAATTAGTGATGACAACAATTCAGGCACATTAATAGAAATCAGACAATGGTGACTGATTATTTCAAGTGCTTCTTAAAACAGCTACATTTTGAGCTAAAAACACAAAACAAATCTTTATTTATGACATTAGACAGTCTTGAACTGTCCCCAAGATGAAATGTCTTTTTCATTTTGGATGTATAGTTTCTTCCAAGGCATTAGTGCTTTTGGCTGGCTAACCACTACATTCCTCCTAACAAATTATTAATTACACAATCTATCAAAGCAAGTAGTCAAGCAAGCCTGCCTTCTTTGCCTTTTTGCTGTCTCAAATCATCTTTCCACACAAGTGGAAAGATGAATACCACAACATATCCTCCTTCACCCTTAACCTAAAAGAATTTGGGGGTTGGTGTTCATGACCAAAGACTAGGAGGAAGGAGGCAGCTTTTAGGGCAGGCAAGAGGAGCATTGCTCTCCCCTGTGATCCTGGGCTGACCCTGCTGCCTTTACATGGAAAGGTAATGCAGACTGCAGTGCTGTTAACTATCCTAAACCTACATTTTCTGGTAGGAGGAAGGCCTGTAGGGAATCTGGGAGAGAGGCACACTTGATTGTAATTTTTTCTGTACTGTCATGATGCTCATTTATCTAACTCATTTGACCTCAATAAGATTTTCAGTAATTAAGGTATTAACAATTTAAAAATAAAAATTGAAACTCCGGTTCTGATTCAGCAGTCAGAAAATTATCCTCCTTCTAAAACAAAGGGACCTAGTGTCTGGCAATTCATATGTTTCATAATGAAGCACTTCTTGCTTCAATAGCACAGCCTTGGCCCCTAGGACTCTGTAGGACTCCTTCCAGTGTCCATTACTAATAATATACTTCCAGAATCCATTCTGTCTTAAACTCTTCTGTTATTTTTTTCAAAATCATGCAAATCATACATAACTCAAAGGGAAATTTAAATCTTTGCCTGCCTTCTCATGTACAGCCGCCAGCTACTCAATTTGATCAACTTGCATGGAGAAAAGAATTATTAATTTTATTTGTAATTCTTATTTTCAGTATTCTCTTTAGAAAAAAAAATAACTTCCCTATGACCTCCAAAAAAACTTCAGAAAATAGTTTAATTCCATGACTTCTGCAGAAATTAAACTCTTAATAGTTCCTGTTGGGCCAAGGAATAAATAACAATCTTACTCCTGCTACACTTCTTCTTTGTTAGGAGTGTGTTTTAGAAAGCAGAAAATATAGCCCATCTTGCTTGAAATACTCTGATCCCACATCAGCTCAGGGTTTTAACTTTGACCTTCTGAATACTGTAAAAGATGCATCTGAGTAAATGCAGAATTTTCCAAGTTCTTTCTCTTCTTACACTGGAATAAGGCCAAAGTAAACCTTTTACAGCCCTGTGTTCTGCTATGCCTGAAGATCAGCCCTGAAGAGGTGACCACCTTCAGCTACTGAAGTGCTGGGGCCCAAGTTGTGGGCCCCAAGCTGGAGCTGACCCGTGGATCAGTCACAGCTTAGCAGAATGTTTTGGTTTTCCTATTGACTTCATGTTCCAGAGGCAGAACTTGGCCCACCCTATGTCTCTGTGGCTCCACTCTCACCCAGGTGGTCATGGCTGGGGTGGTGGGTCAGGCCAGGACTATATTAACCAGGAGTCCATCAGTCAGAAGAGCTTTCTGTTGGGTGTGGCTTCTGTTGGGGCTGGTTGCATCTTGCTGAGCTCTCTCAGTGGTGTCCTTCCATGTGGAGGGCCACTGAGGGAGCCATCTCTGTCTGTTGTGTCCGGCAGGTGATGCTGGCACCACAGTGGGCGGAGGAGGAGTTGGGCCCACAGGAACCTATGACAGAACTGTCTGAAAGAAGACTTCTGAGGGGATGCTGCTGAGTTCAGTGTTGGCCTGTGTGATCAGGCAACTGACAGTAGCATAAAATAATGATGGCTGAACCAGCACAACAGCTACCCAATACGTACACTTCATCTAATTAATCTGGTCGTTCAGCCTTGACAATAAAGCTGATATCATTGTGTGCATTGTCACTCCTTAGATCCTGTCTGTCAAAATGATTTGGACTAGAAAAGATCTGCTGGTGGGAGTGTCTAAGTTCACTATTTTGGCAGGCACCTGGATGCTAACTTCTGCCATTGGGCAGTACTGCTCCAGATTTTTCTGTTTTTTTTGCTTTGATCCCCTTCTGCTACATTAGCTGTATCAGTCTAGCACTGCTACTTCAAATTTCAAAAGTGAGAACGTGAAGCACTTGCTGTGTCTCCAAAAGCTGCAATGAGATGTGATAATAGTGTTTCTATAGAACAGCTCATGATTTTCCCCTGCTGCAGTGAAAATTGTGACAATGTATATAGCTGACAGTTCAAAACGTGTCCAAAAATGCTAGTGTGGACACAGACAGGTGTTCTTTGTGATCAAACATCTCTAGATGAAGAGTTTTCAATATAGTTTTTTTTAATTAATGAAAACAATCGAGGGGCAGGAAGAACCTGAAATGTGTTAGAATAAATCTTACAGACTATTCAGGCTTTTGATATCATGCAACACTTGTTGATGACGAAAATTTTACAAAATAATAGTGATCAAAAAGGCTGTATTGATTGCAATGAGGGATGCAGAGAGCTTATATTGTACTTGTATACTCTTGTGATATTTAACCCTGCATTAGGGTCACATTTTTGTGTACTGATGACACCAAGGAGAAAAGAGACAGCTTCCAAGGGGAGCAAATTTAGGTTTCAAAGCCTTGTAAAGCTGTCTCTACACTAAAATGAAGTAGCAAGTCAACCACATTCTAGTCATTTGTGTTTTCTACTGGCTAATGGAAGCTATTCAACCTTCAAACTGATGTCAGTCTTTCTTCTGTGTAGAAGATCACTGTAAATTTTCTAGGGAAGCAGTTGTCTTAACACAGGACAGTGGGTTCCAGTTCTGGCCACAAACACAAGGATGTAGGCGTGATGACATTTGCTATACATCTCCAGATAAACAGCACTTAAGGCTGAGTAGCCTTTTCTGAGCTATTTTAAGAGGGAAGCGTTGGCTTTCAAGTGGAAGAGTTATAGTCCATCTGCTTTCTGTCTTTAGAGAGAGTGTGTGTGTGCAGACACAGGAAAAAAAGTATGCTCACATGATTTTGTCAAGTTAATTTGATTCATCCCAACATGAAACTTCTAATTTAAGTTTAGATTCTATTATTTTGACAAAGATGCTGCATATGTAGGGCAAAATAATAACTACAATAACTATCTGCCAGACTCAAATAGTGGATGTGATGGATTCCAAGTTTGAAGCCACTATAGCTTTAATTAAAGTTAGGAACTCTGGCGCTCTCTCTGGCCACATGGCTAAATTCACTGTCTTATTGTTAAATGATTTTTGCTATTATAAAATAAGGAAGTTGCCGCATGCATTTTTGCACTTTAGTATGCTTTCAAGTCTATTGGTAGCATAGCATTCAGGTGTTGCCCTTAATTATGTAAGTTGTTTCAACGTTGGGTTAATTTAAATTTAAAAAAATCTCTACTCCTTATTACTCATTTTAATATTTTCTTGCTATTGCTGCAAGAACTGATTGCTTCCTTCAGTCAAATATTGAGCAAAAGAGCATCTGCAATTATAATCACATAATATCCTTTCTCCAGGATTAATATTTATAGATTTTTAAAAAGCAGTTTGTCTAACTCATGGATTCAGCCTTTTTCATTCCTCCGTTGTCATGATAGGAGCCTAATGCCTACCATGCCTAGTAAAAGCATTTTATATTGTTCCTGTACTGTGTGTTTTGGTTCAGGCAGGTGAGTAAACTCCTTCTGCCACTGATAGTTACTGCTTAAAAAGAGTGCTGGAACAGTGCAGAGGGACACAAAAAGATTTGTTTTCTTCCCGTATCAGACCTTTAGAAGTATTTTTATATTTTTTCCCTTGGAAATTGAGTGGTGGAAGCTTTTGCTTGATTTGGAGTGGAATATAACAGGATCAAAAGCAGCTCAAGATTTTAATTCCTTTTGTTCCTTTCTAAGTTTTACCTTCACATAGTACTCCCCAGAGAGCCTGGGTTCAGGGCTGCCTTGCTGAGCCTGTGTTTGTAAGCACAGGGGGCTGAGTTTGACGTGCAGCTGAAGCAAGCAAGGGACCCCCAGATTGGGGTGCATAGAGCTGTGAGGGGGTTTTCAGAGCTCAAGAGGAAGATGGATGTTCATATGTACACAGCTGGTGCCACAGACTTATGGTGACTCATGTCAGTTTGCAGGTGGCATTTAGTTGTTACAATTGTCCCGGTTCTCTGCAATATAACATGGCTCCTGGGATAGGCCATGACCGATAAATCACAAAGCAAAAGCAGACAGAAAGCCACCCACCAGGTCTTTTTTCCACCTAATCCTGTTTGGTTTAGTTTAAATAATTCACAGAGTTCAACTTCTATGAAGGCTAGAAAGAAAACAAGCAGATCTCTTACCGAGTAGGCAGCTCAAGATTTGGGAGAAGTAAGGATCTACTCAACAAGTGTCTGTTTCCTCTTAGCCTGAGCTGCCAGATCTGACGTCCTGGGATTGGGATCTGAGACTCCAGAGTTTCACAGCAAATCCTGAAACATGGGGAACAGGAAGGATCTCTCCAAAACCCCCATGCAGCCACCTTTTAGATGGTTTTGTTCTCTGTGGAAAGAGAACTACATCACTCTACCACAAAGTGGCTTTAATTACTTTCCTTCCTGAGTTTTTGAAATCTGCTTTTGTTGTGCTAACTTCTGTGTACTTGCTTACTTGATAAAGAAAGGTATTGGCCAGCTGGGAAAAATGAAAGAATGGAGTGAAACAAGAGAAAAAGTCCTAAATATATATGCCTTGATTAACAGATGGCTGAGGAGAGTAGGATGGCAAAAGCATGATGGCCTATAAATAGCTGAAGGATGGAGTTAAAAGACGGTGCTGGGCTAACAGAAGACATCTTCTATGAAATACCAAGATTTTATAATAAAAGTATCAAGATACGTTATATAAATATTTTCAAAGAATGGTCTACTGGAAGACTCTCTCTCCCCCTTTCTCTTCCGTATTTCCAAAATGTCACAATACGTATAAGGCCTCCTTTTTTGTGAATGATGTAATTATGTACTAAAGCAACATTTGAAAATATTATAGTTAATACCCAAATAAACTATTTTTAAATGAAAAATGTGTCCAGATAATGAAGGTGATCAGGATCAGAACTAATGTGGCCAGAGTCATGACCAGTCATCATGCCAATGTTGATAACAAGATATCTCAAAAAAAGAAAACCCAAACAAAAAAGTAAATAAAAAGCAGTGCATTTAATGGTTAAATGTCTTCTTACTATTCATTGTTTTTGTTTCTGTTTGGGGTATGTCTAATTAAACTTTGAGAAAGATCAGAACAAATTCCTTTTCCACAATAAAAGCTAATACGGAATTTGACTTACCTTTTTTTAGGGGAAAATGTCAAAAACAACACCATGGATTTACCAAGGATTGTGCAGACCAAACTTTTCAAATGTTAAATTCCATGCAGGATGCTAATCCTAAAAGAAACAGCATATTAACTTCTGCTCCTCTGAATACCTGCTGCAATCTGAACATCTTGGTATCTAGCTTCTAGATAACACTTTGGCCAATTTAGAAGCAAGCATGTCTATACTCAAGGTATATTGACGTTCACATATTAGTTCAATTCAAGAAAAGTGTATTTCCTGTTTGTCTCCATCTACCAAGGTTTGGCCTGCCATGATAAATCAGTCTCACTGCATGTGAGCTGGGGGGGGGGGGGTGGTTTGGATGAGACTAAATTGGAAGATGTGCCAACTAGTGGGTTTTCATCTCCAGCTCTCGTAAGATGTAGACACAGCTTCTATTGGGGCTGAGAAAGTTAATGTAGATCTGTATACTAAATGCCCTTCTCAGCAAGGGGTGGGATCCTTCCTAGAAGGGATGGCTCAAGAGGGAACGTGGATCTGTGAATTCACATCTAGGATATGCTCCTTGGTAAAAGTTCACAGAAGTTAGATACAAGTTTTTAGATAATTTCCAGAGAAAAAACAGTCTTGGCAGCTGCTCACAGAACTACTTCTAATCTGCAACCAATGCAGCCAAGCCTATTAACTGGGCTTGCACAGCCATATTCCTTCTTGTGCTTTTGGGTTTTAGTGCTGTGAATCTTTCATTGCTTTCTACATAGTGTCATAGTCCCAGCAGGAGGGACTGATAAGACCTGCTGCAAAGACTGTGACTTGGACTGAGAGCCTGGTGGTGGTTACAGCACAGTTAATAAGCTCCTTGAAGATGTTATTTGGCTAGAGATGTTTTGCCCAGAAGGACACCAGTTTGTGTGCTCCCAGGCTGTTCCACACTGCAAACCAAAGCATAGCAAAGGATGATGAGGACATTTGCTTCAAAAATGTACTTTTGAAGCTTTTAACATCTATGTACCCTGCAGAAATCCTCTTAAAAATGCGATACATGGATTGGGCACCCTGGGGATTAAAACAGTATCAAACTTCAGTCTCTAGCATCCTGCATAAATTTTTTTGCCATTGTGTTCTGGCATACAAAGGCACACAATAATCACTTTTCCTCCAGCAATCCTCTTCTAGGTCACTGCAGGTTCAAGGTTGCTCTGTCCATTGGCTAGCAACTCTCATATCAGAAGTCCTTGCTGAGGCTCGGTGCCTGTTGGCAGCAGTGCCTCCATGAATCTCTGAGCCTGGGGCTTTTAATGCCCTCTCTGGATAGCTCTGAATGTTGCCTTACTTAACTGAAGTTTTTTGGATCAGTTTGGCATTCCCTCTGGAGGCCAATGACCTGCCAGTCCTTGGGGATTTGGTATCTGGAAGCTGGACACTACAGCATCCAAGACATAGAGATTGGTTTTGTTGTTTTTTTTTTTCAATAAAAGAAAAATAAACATAGGATTGTCTTCTACAAAACAGAATTTCATAGAACCTAACAGTTTCAGAGTCAGAATACACAGATTTCATATTTTGGGTTCAGAAATATATAGGCACTACATCCTTAAAAAGAAATATAATTTTTATGATGTTTCTTGCTGACTTACTGGGCATCACTGACTTCTGTCTGCTGGTGGCAGTGCTTAACTGGTTACTTCTGCCTCTTATGCCTGCTTTTCTTCTCTCATAAAACCACAGTAAATCCACAGCAGTAGCCTTTTACAGATAATTTAAAATGCTTTTTCTTTTGGCCCAGGGCAGGTGAAACTCCCATATTCACTTCTCCACAGTTTAGCAGGCTGTCATATTAAAAAATAATTTTTTAAAAAGCCACAGAAATTTAAGCACCAAAATTACATTCCTGAAATAGATAAGTACAATACACCCAACTTTGCAGAAATAAATAAAATGAAAACAGCTTACCATATGGTACTCTGTCAAGCTCTGTGCCTGTGGGTGTAGGCTAATCATTACAAAACACCTCTTTGTATCTGAATGTTTTAATTTTTAAAATATATAAAGGCAAAACAACAACAATAGTAATAAAAGGAATATCTCAAGATTTTTCACACTTAGTGCTTCCTATGCAGCAGATATATGTGAACCCAGAGTAATACGGTGAATAGTGCATATGCCTTCCTTCTGTCCACCCACATATACAAGGGCAATTATAGCCCAAATGACAAGATGAGTTTAAAAGATTTTTTTTTTTTCCCAGCTGTTGTGATTTTTATTGCAGGTCATAATCTAGTTTGAATATTAAGGGCCAGAGAAGATCCCTGATAATTTACATATATAGACCATACCTTCTGTTCAAGCTGCAGCGTATCTTTTAGACTACCTTTTGGACAAAAAGCTTTAAAGGATGGAGAATTCTGTATTTTTCTAGGTAAACTGGTACAATGCTTCTTACTCTTGCTACTGAATTGCATATAATTTCTACTCTGAATTTGTCCAAATTCAATTTCCAGGCATTGGATTTCATTATCCTTATTTTACTAAATTAAAGAAGTCATTATAGGAAGTCTTCTCTCCACAGAGGTACTTCTGAAGGCCATGATCACATCACATGTTAGACTAATTAACTACTCTGAGTCTCTTAATTCTCTCTAGACTACAAATTAAGTTTGTAGCTCTTTTCTGAACTTTTCTAAACTTTCAGCATCCTTTTCCGAAGTGTGGGTAGAATCAGACATGCCCCTGATCTATAAAAGCCTCATTGTGATGACACAGAACTGTCACATCCCTATACCTTCCTGGCAATCCTCAGCTCAAACATCCGAGGACTGTGCTCACCTTTGTGGCTTCAACATTGCAATGGGAATTTGTATGCAAATTATTTGGCTTCTAGATGTCTGACTTTTTATTTATATATGCCAAAAGGCATTTCTCTCTGATAAACATGTATAATTGCTTTGTCCTGGGCAACATACAGCATTTTAGCAGATTTTGTGTAATCTACTATTTTTTCTGGTGAGGACATTTCTTTTTTTTCTCCAGATCATGCTTAGGGTAACTGAAAAGCACTAACCTGAGGAGATCAAGAAATATATATGCATAAAAAGATTATACTGTTTGAACATAATCAAGCAATTTTTAAGTTGTATTTTTAAGTTGTCTGTCAGCTTATTTGCTTTGTGAAACAAAATAACACACAAGAACAAACTCTTTGAAGATGTTTGAAGTTGATATGATACACTGTTATAAAACAAACCTCTAGTTTTAATTGAAAACAGAATCTAATTTGTTTGGCAAGATTCCCTACTGAAACCTATGTGAATTTGCATGAGCTATACTTCCACACGTTAAGTTACTGTGCAGAACGCTCCCACATAGCATGTATACAGCTCGGCTTGCACACATGCCCTATAGTCAAGGTTGAGTCCTGACTAGCCTTTATTGCCAAATTTCCATCATTTTCCTGCAAATCTTTCATCCCCAGTTGTCCTGAAATGTTTAAGCACTTTCAATTCCCTGCCTGTGCCTGGATTTTACACGAGACTTTTATTTCACTGTTGTATTTTAACTTCCTGTACCTTTAAAATGAGGTATCCTGCAAACTTTATCAGGGAATCTAATGCCTGAACAAACAGCAACTGTGAAGCTTACAATGCACCCCACTTTGCACTGGTTTTGACTTGCTTTTCTAGTCCCAAATACATTAAATGTTCACTCTGAAATGATGATTTAAGTAGATGAAAAGCCATTGTTTTAAAATTGGTTTAGTCTGAAAGTGTCCCTGTAAATTTGTTTGATTTCCGCTCAGAAGACCTAGTGCCTAAAAGCAGTTAGTTAAATATTGGACACCTAAAAGCAGATGGGTTTGGTTCTCCTCTTGGAAGAGCACTGTACTAAAAGTGCCAGCAAATGTATATGGGGCTGGGCTGTATCCCATCAGTTCTTCCTCCGGAGTCTCATCACAGAAGTGAGGGCTGGAGATCAGAGAGCCAAAAAGACGCAGTCTGATTTCAATATTCATCTGGAAGCTGTTTAACAAGACATTTGGAAAGAGGATTACTTTCTCCTTGTAAATAGAACATTAATTTTATCTGCAAATCTCAGAGAGAAAATGATAACGGAATCTACAATGCCACTTCCACAGTCATTTATTGGAATATAGTTGTGCTTTAAGAACATTTAAGAGGGTACCTTGATTGCTAATTCGAGGATTCAATATAGTTATTTCAACTATAAAGACAATGCATTTGAAAAATACATGTGACAGATTTTCTGTGGATTAATGAATATCATCACGAAGAACAAATTAAATGAAGATGACTTCCAGAGAGAGTAAATTCACTTAACAATCTGGAGAAAGGGTAATTTATATCTAAATAAAGCTCTGCTAAGGATGAGCATTCATGAACCCACAGCTTTTTTCATATTCTGGGAGAGTTTCCTCCTATTCAGATTTCTTTGAGTTTTTGCTTTTCCTTCACAGAATAGCAAACTAATAAAAAATATTACAAAAAGAGATTTTGAGTCTGTCAGGATGACAGGTTTCCTCCTTCACTATAGTGACCTGATTCATTCCTGGCTGAGAAATAAGCACTCTCAATCACACCTACAGTTTTCTGTGAGAGGGAAGGTACATTTGCTTTATCCAATACAATAAAAGTTGAATTGGGTCCTGGTCTCAGCTAATTAAGGTTGTATACACTGAGAAAGCAGCTGAATGCTCTGTCAGGGCAAGTAGATTATTTTCTTGTATCAACAGTGCATAACTAGAGGGACAACATGCTCAGATATTATTCTGTACACACACAGAGCCAAAATTTCAGAAGCTTTCTTTCTAATAGAGAAATGCTATTGCTTCTTGACTCCTGACAAATCAAGGAGTAAGCTGAAAGATCCTTCATGTAAAATCTTTTACTTTAAAAAAAATTTTATTTAAACAATTACAGATTTTTTCTCAGATAGATAGACTAGAAAAAGTCTTGAGATCATTTGAAAATTTCCCAGACTAGGGACACAATCTTATGTCCTAAGCCTTATTAGAAATGTAAGTCACCATTTCCTTCAATCTTAATGAAGGCAGTGTACTTAAATCCAGAGTAATCATTTTATGAGACAGAGCTACATCTCCCCAGCATGCTTGCATAATAATCAACTGGAGCAAATTTTCAGTAATGTCAGAGCTGCAGAACATACCAAAGCCATAGTAGATAGTCTGGTACACTTATTTGCACATGTTTATCTAACCCACTAGCTCATTTGCTTCTATTATGGATGTCTGAAACAGAGAAAAATCACTTGACTTTAGAAAATAGTTATTCTTGCAGCTGCTACTCTACATACTGTTTGAATAATAATAACAACATCAATATAATATGATAAATATGAACTTAGTCCTGCAACAGTTACCAGGAAAGTGCTTCTTGTTAATTCATCTGTGAAAATAAATACAGATATTCCCTTGATAATTATTACAAATACATGGTTATGTTAATGACATCTATTGAGGATAAGCTGTGAAAATTAAGTTTACTTGGGAATATTTCCAGCAACATATATAATTGCAGGTTTCAGAAAACATTTCCTTTGAACAACGCGTACTACTTATATGATGCTATCATCAGCCTTGTGTATAATTTGCTTTTTAATAGTCTCTTTAGAAAGCTGATAGGTCTAATCAAAGCTTGCATAATTTCTGTTTATCATTTGGAAAAGTTAGCAAGTCTTCACCAAAGGAAAACATATCTGGCAAATAGCTCACCTCAGTTCATTACTGAAAGATGTGGGCTGGTTCTCTGATGCAATTTCTAACAATATTAGTGGTAACTAGAAATTTATTTATATTCATAAACAAATATTAATGGTCTTCAGATTTATAAAAAAATAATCTAGTTGTCTAGCAATAGTAACAGTACTATTACTAAAGTAATTGATTTATGAATTAGTAATTATTATTCCTATTAACACTGCAGCCAGTAATTACTCAAGCATTTTTGCACTTTGATGAGATGAGGCAACCAAAAATATGAATGTATCATTGACAGTTTTCCTTTTCTGGTAAAATTCAAGTTTTGCTAAATCAAGCTAAATTTGACTATGAGTGTTTGGAATTTCAAAATTCTTAAGGAAGTATAAATTTTGCTAAATATTAAATCTGCAGGAACCAGTATTCATGCCAGCAAATAGATATAATAATCTGTCTAATGGGCAGGAGCATTGGTTAAAAATAAACAGTCTTTGTTTA
Organism: Eurystomus glaucurus suahelicus; assembly: GCA_032159205.1. NCBI lineage: Eukaryota > Metazoa > Chordata > Aves > Coraciiformes > Coraciidae > Eurystomus > Eurystomus glaucurus. The sequence continues at coordinate 101,356 of JAVFHW010070304.1, forward strand.
ATGGCTCCATCCTGCTGCCCTTCAGCTGGTACAGGTCCAAAGGGAATTCTGCACAGGGACAGCCACAGACCTGTACTCTCCTATCAAAACGTAGCCAGGCACTCAAGCTGGTGTAGCAACAGGCTTCTGGTTTTGTCACTGTTTGCAAGTTTTACAGAATGGTGGACTTCTTCTTTTGTTTACTGTTATGAAAATTACTCCTTAGATATGCTTTTGTTATATGCAGTTGACCTTAGCTTTATAGAGGCGAAGGTGCCTTTTTTTGCATTAAATGCAAAGCCTGCATCCCTCTTGTCCAATGTCTACTATTGCTTTCTCTATCACAGCTTCCAGTGCTCTATGGCACTCATGTAGTCTACAGTTTTACTAGATTTCTTTCCTGAATGTTATCATGCATAGGGGAGATAACCTAGCCCACTAGTATATGCAAATAGAGATTATTTTATTATTAGTGCTTTCTTTAATTGTATGAAAATGCTCATAAGACTAATACGGAGATGGATATTTACTGAATTTAATTCCAGCATCTCGAATAAACACATTTCAAAGCATTTTGGTGGGTGATGAGTATAACCAAACAAATGTTATGTGTGCAGTAGTGGGTGAAAGACTGTTTAATGTGCATTCACTATTTTTTTTTTCAATAAAATTTGTTTTGAAATGCTATCTGTGTATCAGATTATATTGCAGACCAGATTGTTGAGGCACTATGGAAAACAAGACTGAACAGAGTTAAGAATCAAGGTACAGGACTATCCAGCTTCTTGTGGTGTGGTGGGGGATTTGAGTGTTTTCTTGATCATACAATCTTTAAACAGCAGCAGAACCTTACAGATCTCTAAGTTATAACTAAAAACACTTTTTCTAAATGATAATGCATCTGATTTTAGCAAGAAAGAACTAGAATGCAGAAGACATTTTTTCTCATTAATGTAGAAAAAGAAAAAATGTTTTGCGGTTTGGATGGAGTCCACAAAACCCAGGACATAACCTCTCGGTACTGCATTCCAGTGTATCGCTCACGTTAATGTAAAGCCTACCAAGAAATGCATCCCATTTGAAAGTTACTGTTTTCAGGAGAAAATAACTGCATGATAAACTAATATTTATCCCCACAGCCATACCCATTGTGAATTCCAGTGAGTTCAAAGGAAATCATGCAATATCTCTGTCTATTCCTTGAAGTGTAAAATTAGCATAATACCTATTGATCCACCTGACAGGTGGATTTGAGACAAACATACAGATAGCTGAAAAGAAGATGCTTCAAAAAGATAAATCCAGATAATCTATCTCCACTTTTAAGCTCTGTCTAGATGTTTTGTGTGCCTCTTCCTGACTCATCAGACCAACTAGACACCACTCAGCATACCTTTGACATTAGACTTGTACTATAAATTAGCTGCTTTTTATGGGTTTGGGTTTTTTTTAACCTGCTTCTCACTGCTCTTATTTCTTTTCAGGAGGCAGACATGACTCCTGCAATGTGACCTGGTCTAGGTGATTCTGCTCCGGCAGGGGGATTGCACAAGATGATCTTTCAAGGTCCCTTCCAGTCCCTAACATTCTGTCATTCTGTGACTCTGTGATTGTTTAAAGCTACTGATTATTTTAAAATCTATTTTTTAACAGATTCTTAAAAGCTATTGAGAAGAGGAATGAAAGTTGAAGTTGTCCAGGTTATTTCTATGTTCTACAAATATATACCTATATATAAACATGTACCTATGTAGTAGTGACCTACTACACTACTTAGACACACACAAGACTATCCACCCAAAGGTACTGAGAGAGCTGGTGAAAGTGCTCTCCAAGCCACTTTCCATGATTTATCAGCAGTCTTGGCTAACTGAGGAGGTTCCAGCTGACTGGAGATAAGCAAGTGTGATGCCCATCTATGAGAACGGCCGGAAGGAAGATCTGGGGAACTACAGGCCTGTCAGTCTGACCTTGGTGTCAGGGAAGTTTATGAAGCAGATCATCTTGCGTCATCACACAGCACGTACAGGACAATTAGACAATCAGGCCCAGTCAGCAAGGGTTTATGAAAGGCAGGTCCTGCTTGACTAACCCGATCTCTTCTATGACAATGCAATCCACTTAGTGGGTGAGGGAGAGGCTGTGGATGTTGTTTATCTGGACTTTAGAAAAGCTTTTGACACTATTTCCCACAGCATTCTCCCAGAGAAACTATCTGTTCATGGCACAGACAGGCATATGCTTTGCCGGATAAAAAATTGACTGAGTGTCCAGACCCAGAGAGTGGGAGTGAATAGAGTTAAATCCAGTCCCAGGGCTCAGTACTGGGACTAGTTCTGTTTAATATCTTTATTAGTTATCTGGATGAGGGGATCTAGGGCACCCTCAGCAAGACTGCAGACCACACCAAGTTAGAGAGGTGTGTTGATCTGCTTGAAGGTAGGGAAAGTCTATAGAGGAATCTGGAGAGTCTGGATTGATGGCCTCAGGCCAAAGGGATGAGGATCAACAAGGCCAAGTGCTAGGTCCTGTGCTTGGGTCACAACAAGCCCATGCAATGCTACAGGCTTGGGGAAAAGTGGCTGGGAAGTAGTCCAGAGGAAAAGGACCTGGGGGTGTTGCTCGATAGGTGGTTGAATATGAGCCAGCAGTGTGCCCAGGTAGCCAAGAAGGCCAACAGCACCCTGGCTTGTATCAGAAATAGTGTGGCCAGCAGCACTAGGGAAGTGCTTGTGCCCCTGTACTCATCACTGGTGGGGCTACACCTTGAATACTGAGTTCTATTCTGGCCTCTCACTCCAAAAAGGACATTGACATGCTGAAGCATGTCTGAAGAAGGGCAACAAAGCTAGCGAAGGGTCTAGAGCACAGGTCTTACGAGGAGCAGCTGAGGGAACTGGGGTTGTTTAGCCTGGAGAAAAGGAGTCTCAGGGGAGACCTTATCACTCTCTACAACTACCTGAAAGGAGGTTGTAGGGAGGTGGGTGTTGGTCTCTTCTCCCATGTAGCAAGTGATAGGACAAGAGGAAACGGCCTCAAGTTGCACCAAGGGGAGTTTAGATTACATATTAAGAAAAATTTCTTCCCTGAAAGGGTTGTCAAGCACTGGAACAGGCTGCCCAGGGAAGCGGTGGAGTCACCACCCCTGGAGGTATTTAAAAGATGTGTAGATGTGGCACTTAGGAACATGACCTGGCAGTGCAGGGTTAATGGTTGGACTTGATCTTAAAGGTGTTTTCCAACCAGAATGATTCTATGATTCTTTATACAAAGGATAAGGAAAGCATTTTCTTTCTGAGGGTGTAAGTTTAAAATACGATCTTCTAATATTGTGCAACCTGGACACTATTCATTAATAAAATTCTAGAACTTCTGGTTTCGAAAAAAAGATAGTACTTCTCATATACTTCAGAATAATTTAAATAGTGTCCTTTGGATCACCAAGTATATATTTGAATGTCAAAAACTCCCTATAAGAGATAAATATGTCACCCAAGTAAGATTTGAATCACTGAAGATGTAGAACATAGATGCTCATCGTGAGATGAACAAACGACACATAACCTCAAGGCTTACAGTACAATGTACTGGATCACTAAATTTGCTTATCAGGAATTCATAGGTGCCTGCCTGAAACAAGGTGGTCAGCCATGGGCTGATAGATTCCCTTACAACCATCTACTTAATTTTTCTGAATATATGACTTAATAATTAAGTCAAGGGATTAATTCCAGGTCTCAGCCAAGCAAATGGCTCTCTAATTTTGAGATGTGGCTGGCTGGTTTGAACTCCAGCATTTGCAATGATAGCTTTTGAACAGTAGTTTAGCAATATGGACTAAGCAATGTAAACTGTCGTGGCCAAGTATCACCCAGAGCTTCCCAGCCAGGCTTGCAAAGCCCCACAGTTCCCAAGAAGAAATTTATTTTTGTTGCCTACTGGTTTTTTCCTCAGATCAAAAAATTAATGGCACCAAAGAAATAAGAAGCTGGCTTCTTAATTTAGCACTGTCTTACTCAGGAATTTTTAGAAGCTTTACTTGAATAGGAAGTATACAAAATAGTCACTGGTTGAAACTAATATTTCTTTCCTTTGTGATCAGATTGGTCGGATTGCGGGGTGCATCAATCCTGGACAGTGGTCTGGCTTTCCCCATGTCACCGTCCTGGCACTTGTATTTGAGAGAACTCTGTAAGACTGGGACAATTTCTGTATACACCTTATTAAGTGCAGTGTTGGTAAAGTACAATTGCATCACGGGTATAACTGTATGCATGATCTGCATATAATGTATACAATATACATGTATACATGTGTGCTTGTGAGCGTGTGTGCCTACTTGTGAAGAGAAAAACTGTGTACAGTTTTATATATAACTGTAATGTGCTCCTCAGCACAATTTATACAACAAACATTGTCTGGTCAGCTGCATCTGTCTGTACAACAGACACTCAGTCTGAGCAAAGACACTCTCTGAACATGAATTAAGTTACCCGCTGTATGAAAAGCAATTTATTGATCCAGTCCCTGATAGATTTTCTTTTCACTCAATTTTTACCTCCTGTTAGCAAACCATAGAGCTTTAAAGTGAAAATTCAATAATGGCTATTCCTATTGGAGACTGTGTATCTGGAAGACCTAGAGCTTTAAAAACATCTGAACTTGCAAGAGGACTCCTATTCTGCACCAAAAAGAAAGGAAAAAAAAAAAAAAAGAAACGAAAAGAAACAGAGAGAAAACTGTAGCTTCCTTCATTGAGGAGTTCTGAGCCAAATCACAGAGATGAATTTAAATATCATACCAATTCTTCACCATCAGGATATAAGTAATTCATTTCCCACACTTCATAAAAAAAAAGATCTGCTTCAGTCTTTGGAACACAAAAAAAAAGCTGAAATCTCAGAAAAATTCTAGCTGTAGTTCTTTGATATCTATAGCTCTATTGTCATTTTTCTTTGGGAGAAGTATTCTTCAACAGAACATATCCTTCAAATGAACAATGTCCTGATTTATTACAACCTGTTTATAAAGTTTTTGTTACACCAGGAAGATTCCTGCTTTTCTGTTTGCTTTTAAAATGAAGCTAATACACTATAGAAAGCTTTTGTGTCATCCTAGTGAGGTGTATTAGCTGGGGTTTGGGAGGAGAGTCTCACTTCTCTGTACAACTTCCTTTTTCCTCCTGTCCTCCGCGTCCAGGTGTAATTTTTTTCAGCATTGCTTAGGTTTTTCCCTGTTCTTTCTTGATTTTTATTCTAATGTGCAAATCAGATGAGTGGTTAGAACTACAAATCTTTGCCTAACATGTGACAAGTTAGACTTGGGCCCTGGTTTTGCAATTGGATCTGGTAGCACGCATGCCTCTCTGCAGGGACTTGATTTGGTGTGGTGCTATCAGTGTCCAGCCGCTCATGCTGCCCGCTGTATTACTTGTGAGTAACCATTTGGCTTCCTTCCGTGTAGCTTTCTTTGGTTTTGTGCCAGTAAAACAAACAGTAACAACTTTACTTTCCCTCTTCTTTATTGCTTTCTTGTATTATTGCTGCCTTAGTAATATCAGGTGAGTAATACCAGCAGTTGTCTTCCCACAAATGTTAAAATACTAATTGCTTGCTGCCACAGAAGAGTATAGTGTTCAAATTCCCAGGACTCATCTCTCTCATACCAAATACAAGGACCTCTCTTAAGACCAATAAAATTATTTATAAAAAAAAGCAGTCATTAATGATAAACGGCTCCAAGTGTACATTAAGCATTGCATAACCATACAGAGAGATATGCAGGGTTTTGTGGCCTCAAATACTCAGATGCACTGAGCTTAATATTTACAATGAATTACATTCTTCCACAATAGTAGTAATACAAGGAAGTTTATTTTGTCATGCTCAGATTTCAAAAAATAACATCTTCAATTATAACTTCCCTATCCTCAGTAAAACAAGCAAGCTTTTGTGTGTTCCAGTACTAACATGGAATGCAGATCCTGAAGAGCATCTTAAGTATACTGAGAGGAATAAATGATAGCATGATTTTAATATGATTTTGTACAGGATGTGCAAAAGATACAAGGCAGTATTTCCCAGAATTTCTTCAGTAATGTCACAGCTGCCAGAGGAGACACTCCCTATAAAGATTATACTATAGCCTTTGGCAAATGGTGAAGATAAATTACGTGAGCTAACAGAAAACTGGGAACACAGTATGTTTGATAGTATCAGAACAGGAGTTGAAGTTAAAGAATGATACATAAAAGGAATGACTTCAGAGTACCTGGAAATCAAAAGCTCATACTTAAAGGAATAGACTGATAGATAGGAATTTTATTCCCAGACCTTGAGTTAGTCTCTTGACTTCTCTGTTGGGTTTGGCATAATGGTGTGCTGGTTTTCTTGCAGAAAATGCCCATAAGAAAGATTTCTTCCACTGAATTTTTTTCCTTTGGAAACAAACACTGGACCACCAAACATTTTAAGTAAAAAAATACCGAAAACTTTAAAAAAGTCTAAAATTCCAAGTGTAATTCTTCATTTGCATTTCCCAACAAGGATTTTCAGGGAATATTTTCAAGGAATGAAAGCACCCTCTGAAAAAAAAGAATATTTGTCAAGAAACACATTCTCCCATCAAAATTAAGTTTTAGTAGAAAACCACAGAGAAAACTTGGTCAATCAACATCATTTTATCTATATATCATGAAACAAAAATTTCCAGTGCCCTGACACATGTGGCTTTCACCTGACCAGGTGGGCTGAATGACAATCAGCATTTTTGGACTATGTGACATGCTCTCTGCTGAAGTCCCCTCCATCTCTCTGCAGTATGGCATACCTTCAGATGCATCAATGTCATACTTTCTAAGAATATACAGTACTAAACCAATTTCCTCTTAGCAACAAATCAACCCATGATTCCTTCAATAACATTCATTTATCTTAATCCCTTTGCTTTTAATTACTCCAAATGGTTGTTCCTGGCTTACTCACACAGCTCCTACTACCTCATGTATAAACTGGCAAGGTTATGACAGAGCATGTCTGCTCAGCTGACAATAAGGTGGAATTATTTCTGTATTTATTCAGACTGTAGCACATATAATGACATAGATCTGATAGGGATATGTTGAACACTCCATAGTATCCATAGGATTAATTGGCACAGCTTGGAACAAAATGCTTACAAGACATAGTAGATCTCCAGAGTCTGAGATGGAGTCCTTTAACATGAAGAACATAGAACCGGCTAAGATGTCATAGTCGTAGGATAAGTAAGGAGGAAACATTGAAGGCTGGTGGACAGAACCAGCTTTGTCCAACACAGTTCACAGGATCTCCAAAGAATCTCTCTGAAATGCTTTTCTCACTCCCTCATTTCCTCATGAAGCCAATGAAATATTACTAACTTCTCAGTTTCATCACGTTTGTCTCCCCTTCAAAGCTAAGTCCTTGGTTCTCTTACTTTCCAGCTTCCTGGACGTTCACAAGGCAAAGAGTTAGTTTCATGTTGTTAATGTATGACTGGTTTTTGGTGCTAGTTGTTCATACATCCTGCCTGGGGATACTTGTAGTTTTCAAACAACTGGTTTGACCGAGCCAAAATTGCTGTTGCCTTAATATTTTCCCAGCTTCATTGAGACTAAGGTTAGTTCTCGAGAAAGAGAAGACAGACTGGGAGTGTTCTCAGCTTTCACACTACTTTTACACCCTTGGTACATAAATAAAACACAGACAGTCATTGATAAGACTTCTATAGTCATTCTGCTTGTTGTTTTATTGTGCTTGTAATTTCTTCTGCTGGATCCAGCCTAGATAAACCCTTATTTCATGGCTACAGCTACACAGTTACACCTTTCACATGCAGAGAAAATCCTAGACAATAGTGAGCTTGATTCCTGCCAGTCTTGTACAGTCATGTACAGATAAGTGGATGTGAATTGTTGCCTTTCTGATTTAATATTTTGCACTTACTTTGGGAAGATATAAACAGAATAAAGCATAAAGCTGTGAAGAAAGATTAAATAATTGGAGAAAAGGATAAATCTTTAATAGCTCTATGTATACTATGCAAATTAACTAATCTAGTGTAATTATATTTATTAGAAACAGCAGAGGTTTGTGCAGATAGCACAATAAATATTATTAAATATTTTTTATTTGTCATCAAATGTTACCTTGGATTGCTGGATAATAAACTTCTAAATAAATTATTGAAAGGGCACTAGTCCAATCAAACATCTGTGACCCCACCAACTACCTCTGCTAATGTCTCTTCCCCAAGTCGCTACTTGAAAAATCGTGCATGACAAATAGATCAAGAACTCCGTATTACATGATATACAAACAAATGAATAATGTATTCTTTAAAAAATATGTTTATAATACAGATTACTAGCCTTTCAATTAAGCTTTCTCTGAACAATCTTGACTGTTTCAGAAACTTACTTGGCCTTTTCTATGCACAATAGATTAAGGCTTCCATGGTTTAGATTAATTTTTTTATTACTGTTGTTGCAGTTACGATGATGCATAGTATTTAAGTCACTTTTCAGATGATGGAAAAAATAGACTTTTTAGACAAAGACATTATTTAAAAGAGAAAAGACAGACTTTTACGTATATGCAATTGAATACTCAAGTTATGTGAACATATAAGAATTTTTCAGCATGAGGAGTCTAGCCCTGAAATAGATGATATGAGTTTTTAAAATTAGTGTTTCTTAATGCTTGTTAACAAAACTGAACACCTCATTTCTACACTGGATGCCTTTCTTATGAGTTGTAAACTGATGTCCATAGAAAGAGTTGTTTGAAGGCTTTCCTAGTATCTGTTTAGAGATAATCATGTAATGGCTGTCCAAGAATCTTAAATGCTGCCATGACATCTCTGAACTTGCTTGACTGCTTGTTTACCAACAAATGTTCTCCAGGATTGTCTCCCTGGCCCATGCCCAGCATGGACAGGACTGAGTGACAACACGTGAACTCCTGGCCACAACCAGCTCTTGCACTTATAACAATTCCTTGGTATATACAGATATAAAAAATTATGGTATTTTCCAAGACCGGATTCAAGGGGTTTTAGTGATTGTTTGGTTTTGTTTGGTTTTGGGTTTTCCATATCTGTCAGTCTATCTATCTATCAATCCACCTATTTTGGTATACTATAAAATTAAGAAGGTGGCAACCACTACTGATGACCTTTCTGGGCCTTTACTTCTGTTCTGAGCACAGAGCTTAATCCTAAAATTCAGTCTACCACTACTTACACTTCTCTTTAATTTCAGCAAGAGACTGTAAAGTAGCATTTCTGAACAAAGTAAAGAACTGCTTTATGATACATACTTTGTCCTATATTAGACACTCTGATCCATTTAGAAATGGTTGACTCATGTAATATGGCTTCCACTGGATCCTGGAATAGAAGTCAGGAGCAAAAACCAAAAAAGTTTTTCCAGTAAAGTCAGAGAAACCTCTGCTTTTATAATGTGATGGGTAGTGCTGAACATGAGATGGATACATGACTTTAAATTAGTATATGACTTAAAAATACAGCATAGTAAGTAAAGAACAGCATAATAAGGAAAGACTTAAAAATATATAGGCAGTATACAAAATTTATGAGTACGTAAATCATAGATGAGAAGGAAAATACATGTAAAAAAATTTTTACATTTAAAGTTTGAATTGTTTTCCAAAGAATATAAAAAAATATGACTAATCTATGAAGGAAGAACACCTTACCTAAGTTCAGAGGCTAGACTTAAAAGGTTTGGGGGTATGTAGAAATGGAAAAGCTCAGTTTGCATACAGCTTCAAAGTGAGAGAGACACCATATTGGAATAAACAGTTCCTGGCTACTAACATAGAATTAATCTTTTTAGAGTAAATAAATCCCTATATGTAATATAAAAAGATACCAGTGTATATAAAAACAAGATCCTTAATCTACCTTTGTGGTTTCTACTCTGGCTCATTTCTTCTGAAACATTTCATATTTGATGTTTCACTATCATTCAATTTCCCATTACAATAAATAAAATGAAGTCAAATGTATGCTGCCTATAATTGTTTCTCACATTTGCTGAGCTTTTACTTATTTTATATTCTCACTGAAGGATATTTTATACTATTTTTATGTCTCTTATACCATTTAACACCTATAGGCTGACTAACTGAATAAATTAAATAACAGGGTAGTAGCAGAAGTATAGCAGGAACAAACAACATGAGTGCAGCCTGCTCTGAACATCTGCTCAGGAAGCTCTACCTTAAGGTAACTGATACAAAAACGTTGCCCTTCATATGCTCATGCTTTTGTAGTTGCTTCTTTCATGTTTTCTATGGTATTCACACCTTGATCTCCAGCAGACTTACAGTTTTTCAGAAGTACTTTTATAGACCTACAGAACTACACAGTATGCAACATACAGCACTAATATATTGCTCTCAAGTCATGTTGATTTTTGTGTGTTTGCATAGTATAACTTGTACTGACAGAAGTTCTTTGGATGTGCTACAAAGTCAGAGGCTCTCCAGTCATTTTTCACTCAAATACATAATATTCTCACTGTGCCAAAAGATAACAGACTGTATTACACTAAATGGTAATGTTTGCATTTACAGTTAAGGCCTTACTTTAGGTTAAGGTCTTGCTACTACCTCAGGATCCAGGATTTGCTTTCCTAAGGGCGTCCTCAAATACTTCTGAAAGGATCTATGTTTCCTTTTTTATAAAAATTATGAACACAATACAGAAGGAAGTTAATCAGAGCAGCTAATCCAATAACTCCATGTTTTGTCTTTCTATTAGCATTCCATATCTAGCAGTCAGTGTCTATTAATATGTAAATCTGGGTAGTTAGTTTCCTAGTCTTTAACTGACCATGATCTTTATGAACATGTGCATGCTTATCAGTATAAATATGTACATTTTAGGCCTTGGCTCCACACAACAATGAAACCAAATATTTACGAAACATGCACAATAGAATCCTCCATTTGTTAGCATGATTCATATTTAACACCAGTGTGTAATAAATCCATGTCAGTGTCGGCATAACCATTTGCTTGCTATTTAAAAATATTCAGGATTAAAAAAAAAGGAAAATCATCACTCTCCTCTCGTAGTTGTAATTACCTTGCTAATACATTGTCTCTAAAAGAGTTGTGCACCCAACTTTGAGAAGAGGTCGCCATGAACAAAAGTGAAATGTATGAGAAAGTGGAAGCTAGGATCAGTCACGATCATAACATGCAGAGTAAACCCCCCATGCCCCCCCCCCCCCCAAAAATGGAGACAAAATTCCAGCTTAATTTGCTTTTTAAAAAAAAAAATGAACTCTGCTGCACACCACTCCTTAATCTTATTCTGTGTTAGTGCAAAGTGCTTTTCAAATTTGTGAGTTTCTCAGTCGATTATCCTGACTGATTAAAATATCTGCTGGGATGCCCCAGAATAATATATTATTTTATGTGCATGACTTTTGCATATGGATATGAATATAAACATGGAAAAAGTATGAAAAATCCACTACCGACTCTGAAGCAGATAATTAGCCTCATATTGACATCTGTTTAAAAAAAACCGACAACTTGATTTGCAAACTTTTTAACTGCATAATTCCCATCAAACTAATCATACCGCAAATTCAGAAGAATGGAACTTTAGCACTTACAGGTTGTTCACATTGCCTTTTTTATTCAGAGCCCTCAAAATAGATAACAAATATTAATTTATTACAACCCAAGATCTCATGAAAAAAAATGTTCTCCCTGCCCATGCCTCTTTCCATCTTACCTTTCAAGAGGTCACCGTTTCTCCTGGCAGCCCCAGCCCAGCAGATTTTGCAGGGCCCCTTGGCAACAACTTCAGCCATACAGATCAACCTTTTCGTATGGATAACTTCCACTTGAATATAAGGATCTTGGGGAAACAGCCAAATCCTTTTCCTGCACTGCTGAACTGCAGGGATTTTGCTGCAGAGATGGCACCTAACTCTACCTCAGGGGACTTTCATGAGAACTTGTTAGGACTCCTTGATGAAGGCTAACCATTATTGTCTTTATTTTTTTCAGATCTCAACAGGACTGTACTTACTGCTTTCTAGTCTGCAGCATGATGTGGTCTATTGAAGTAATATGGCACAGAAAAACACATTTTCCTGTTTTGAGTGAATTGGAAAATCGTGTGTTTTTAATTAGCTGTAAATGTACACTACAGCAGCTGATACTACAAAGCATATGAAAAGATTTGCCTACCTTTGGCTTTGCACTTGGAGAATCAAACAGTTAAGTGCCTGCTCTTCTACACTGAGTGATGAAAATTAATTATGTGGATTGGAGAAGGTGTGGGGTTTTAAACACAGGCTCTTCCCATTTCACTTCAGTGCTGCTGGGTGGCTGCTAATTTACTCCTGCTCTATTGCCTGTTTCTGGATCATTACTGAAACTGTGTTAGTCACAGACTCGCTGAGATGTTTTACAACATTTCCTGAATAACAGACAGCTGGTGTACAGCACGAGCATACCATACAGGCTCCAGTCCTCCTTATACTTTGTTGTATGCTCCTGGGCAGGGGAAGGCAAAACACAGAAACCTGCAGAAAATCTCTGGGGCTAAGGAAGTGGGCATCCTCAGAGTGGGATTTCTGTCTCCCTGTTGTTCTGTAAAATACTATACTCTGAAAGAAAGAAAACAGGAATTGCAAGAGATCAGGTGGCATGTTTCCCTCCCTTGAATCTCTGCTTTGGCTTCTGTGACAGAGAAGCTAAGAAGCAGTGCCGAATGTCCTCAGTTAATATTTCTTGCAGCTGTGTGAGTTTGCCTCACATGTTCCATGGTACTCATTTTAGGAGGGCAGAAACTTTCACTTAGGCTTCAGCTTCCCAGCAGTCAGCAATAGTCTCACTCAGATGAAAGGGATCATTCACAAGACCATTGAAGATTGGGATGGGCAAGCATGAACATTAGCAGCCAATTAATATTTTCTGTGTTTTGCCACAGTTTGGCCTCAGTCTTTGAAAGTATATACAAGCAACTTCCCTATCACCCTCTACTTAACCCACGGATACATGGACTAAAACAGGTTTGAATTTTTCCATGCTTTTTTCCCCTCCTCACTATGGCTCTCAGAATCTCATGGATTCAAAACTGATAGAATCTACTAAAGCTTATCAGACTTCAATTCCCTTAGGCATCCAGCATCACCACTCACAGTTAGCACTACCGTGCTATTATGATACCATGGAAATGGGAGATGTATATGAGTGCTAAATAGCCAGCATTACTTATAGTTATCAAAATTATATACCCATCAAGACCTGTGCATATCAACCTTAAGGCTCTAGAAATACGTCATATTTTATAGCATATTTATATAGTTTCATGTACCATAATCTGGGTACTTATGTGAAGAGTTTCCATGTTTTGATAACTCATCTGATGATATTACAGAACAGTTTGCTGAAGTGCTGAAATCCTGGCTAACATTGCAGCCATATAACCACAGACTTGCTATGTGTATACTTACTGTAGTACACCTTACAGATTGATTCCTCTAAAGCCTTTTCTCCTCCTCCCAATTTCTGTGCAAGTCACTACACTTTCATAACACTCCTACATGTTTTTTCATTGTTTCTAAAAAACATAATGGAAAGTGAATTATTTAATACAAGGAGTAGCAAACACGTACTGTTTTAAAAATTTCCAGGTCAATGATCAAAAAACTACCTGCATCCTAAAGGTGGAGTTGCATGAATTGGCACAGTGTTGACTTGTCTGTGTTGCAATGTGAAGTATCTTTTCCAGCTCATTTGATACTCAGCTGAAGAATTTCCTCAGTGTGTGCTCTATATGAGAACTGGACTCAAACAATTTCCATTAGCAAGAAAGCTATCTCTGGGGAAAAAAAAAAAAAAAAAAAAGGAAAAATAAAAAATTAGCTCTCCATAGCAGATACACAATTTCATTTTTTAAAAAATCTGTCAAAAATGAAATTCATGTTTGGCTTAAGCAGAATAAGTAACTCAGATGTGGAGATACTAGGGATAGGTGAACAGGTATTTGTCTCTACTCACAGTCAGACTATTCCAAAATAAACTTTTAGTCCCTCAAAACTATTGAACCTTATTCTTCCAAGTTATTTTCCAGAACAGCAACAAATAAGCCAGTAGATGTGCTGGCTTTTCCCCATATAGTACATACACAACACCATAGCTGGCTGTCCACATAGACACCCTAGCAGCGCTTGCAAATTCACCTATAAAGACATAGTGGGTTGGCCTTGGCCAGCTGCCAGACACCCACTCTGTCACTCTCTCAAGCCCCCTCCTCAACAGGAAAGGGGGTGAGAGTAAATGAAAAGCTTGCAGGTCAGGATGGAGAGATCACTCACCAATTACCCTCACGGGTAAAACAGATTTGACTTGGCAAAAATTAATTTAATTTATTGCCAATTAGTAAAGGAGTTGGGTGGTGAGAAATAAAGACAAAACCTAAAACACTTTCCCTTCACCTCTCACCCTTTTTTTCCTAGGCTCAACTACACTCCTTCATTTCCAACTCCTCTACCTTCCACCCCAACTCTGGCAAGGACAGGGCAACGGGGACAGGTGTTCTGGTCGGTTCAGTGCAGCTCCTCTCTGCCACTCCTTCCATCTCCTGCTGCCCCCTGCTCTAGCATGGGACCTTCAATGGCTGCAATCCTCCAGGATAAACCTGCTACAGCCTGAGCTCTCTGTGGGCTACAATTTCTTCAGGACACCTCCACCTGCTGTGGTGTGATCCTTCCCAGGGGCTGCAGGGGAAACCCTGCTCTGGCACCAGGAGCACCTCCTCCCCCTCCTTCTGCTCTCACCTTGCGGTTCACACTGTTGTTTCTCACAGCTTTTAAAAATGTTAAAGTGTTTTGCCCCTTCTGAAACGTGCTATCCCCGAGGTGCCCACGTGTGGCAGTGGGGCTCAGCCATTCCCTGTGGTGGGGCCACTGAGGCTGCATGGCAGACCCCCTCGGTAGCACATCCCCACTGACACCTGACAGGAGAGGTAAATAGAGTCCTAAATGCATAGTTTGACACATCTCAGAGGTGCATGGCCTATCCTTAAATGCGTTAAATAGATTCGAAATGGATGTGGCTATCTAGATACTCTGAGGTAATGGAGCTTGGCCTACACATTTCCGATGTGATGTTCATACAGTGCACTGGAATAATACTTACCTAATGTTTACTTTTACAACTTAGAATAAATTAAAATATATGTTTCGAGTCTTTAACCTTACCAACCTGAATAATCAGATTTTTGTCAGTTCAAAGTATTTGGTCATAAATGCCTAGAAATTGATGCCAAGCAACCCAGTCTGCCTCTGATTTCTGCCCAGCCTCCCCTCTCCCAATTTCGCTGCTACTATGTCACCATGTACATCTGATTGATGGCACTTCAGTACTTCCAAGTCTGAAATTAATGATCAAGTTCCCGTTTTTGGTCACCTGATTTTGAAGGAAGAAGTGGGATTTGAATTGTGGAGGTTAAAAAAGGAAAATATTTTTCTTGTCTTGCAATGGCTGAAAGGTCATTCTTGAGCACAAGTGGTTTAAATAATTTATTGTGAGCTACTGAGTCATAACAGAGTTACTGATCTGTCTTTTACTACAATGACATTCTATTTTTTCAATTCTGTGTTTTTTTATTCTGCAGTAGGATTAAATAGCTCTCAATCTGCAGTAACCAGAAATGTTTAAGCACACTGTAACTGCATAATGATGCATCAGATCTGTACCTTTTACAGTCTGACTAGCAGAGAAGTGCCTTGGTGGGACTGCATGCTAAAAAGAAGTGTTTTGCTTGGGAACAGCATGCCTCTATGTGCTTTGAGTGCATCATTTATTTTCTAAGTAGCCTGTGAATGCTCACTTTGCTACAGGAGATGATTTGAGATCCCAGTGCTGATCTACTTTTTGCATTTCTGCATTGCCACTGGAGTCTTCCTATACTGTTAAACTTGTCTTCT
>JAVFHW010070305.1:11824-26790 GCA_032159205.1 Eurystomus glaucurus suahelicus
TTTTAATAACTCTGCATTACATAGAAATATATTTATATACAAAAAAGTCCTTTGCCTTTGCGGAGTGGTGGTTTTTAAGGCCAAAGTAATTTTTTCTAGCACTTGAAATGAAGGCCTATAGTGACAGAAGAGTGTATGACATACATAAGCTGTAATAAATCTGGAAGTTGTGGAGCAGAGCATGAGTGTTTACAAAATTAGAGTAGAACTGAGTGAACCTCAGTAAACTGACAGTTGTCTTCTGTGCATTAGTCCACATGTATGAAACTGAAGAACCTGAACAGAGACAATGTTTAATGGCAGAAGCAGATGTTCTGCTCTGTCTTTGAAGAGTGGTTGATGATGCTTTGGAAGTTAAAAGAGGAACAAAATATGTGTGGCCATGGCAAATTTGGGGTTAAGTTGACATGTATGGATTATAGAAATAATTATTATTTGGAAAGGGTTAGGGAAACAGGGATCATGGTCATTGTAACAAGTGATGATTTGCCATGACCCATATCAGTTCTTTATGTCAGAGCAAGGCAGCAGGTTATGCCTAAGTATTAGCATTGATAAACCAAAGCAGAACAGTCAGGAGGCCTTTGTGTTTATTGCTCAGGACTTGAGAAATCCTCACTTAAAATGAATGAGTAGGGAAGAGTGAGAGAAGAGTGGAACAGGATGGGGAGAGAGAGGGAAGATCAGGGAGTGAAGAATCTGAGATATTCTCTTTAAAACAAACTCTCTTGCTGCTATAGATCTGTATCTGTGATTGTCCCACAGCTGTAGGAAACCATTGGTTTCCATGACCTTTCTGGCATCTCTTTTCCCAGTCTCACCTGGAAAGTAGTGGAAAAACCACTTTTCTCAGTGTGTTGGAACAACATGAAGGGTTTAGAAGGGTTTTCCATTGCTACTGTTCATCGTCTGTCTCCTGGTAAGCACTTAAATATTGCAAGCATGATGGATGTTGGCTTCATGTATTTGATAATGTTAAGTATCTTGAACCTTATTCAAGGTGGGCTGCTTGGTTGTGACTGTCAAAAACTCAGGGACAGCTCTGCTAGAAAACTGCTAACTTATTATAGTCCACATGTCTATGCTTTACCTGTGGTGTCAGATCAGCATCACTTTAGATGGAGTGTTTTTTCACTGTGTTCCTGCAACTGGCATCTCCAAGGCAGACAGGAAAGGAGGAGGGCATGACAACCATGTGGTAGAGGGTGCAGGGTGAAAAAGCTGAATCTGCAGGTAAAAGGAGCATTGCCAATTTACTTAACTAAATCTGGACTACAAGAAAAGAGTTTGGGAATCACATGAAGAGAGTACTGTATGATGTATGTAGTTAATTTATTTATTTCCTATTATTTCAGTTAAAGGAAATTTGAGACTTTATTATTTAGACAATAGACCACTCATTATACAATTATTTGCTCAGGTCATAAATTAAAACTGGTTTTTGTAAAAAAGAACCAGAAGTATGTTTCGAATAAGGTAATATATCATGAGCCATGTGGAAGATTTCATCAGTGATTTGAGACATGCATAGCATTGCACCTATAAAAGAAAATGTTCTTATGTGTTAAAATTCCCTCACAAAACCTTAATTCTAGAAAACTGTGTCTGAATAATTTTATGCTGTTAGAATTAAAAGATTGAGTAACGATGCATATCTGTGGGGATAAGGGTTTTGCAGATGTCTTTTTCAGAATAGGGATCATTATTTCTGCCAGCAGCTAACGTATGTATAATAATCACAAAAGCACAGCTATTTGCCTAGCTGTCCCGTTTCATGTGCTATGTGAATGTATATGCAATCAAACTTTTGTACATATCACCCGTAGCCTTACTGTCAATGTCCATACTTTTGTTTTCAATGGAAAAAACAAATGTTGAGAGTCTGAGTTCACAGGGTATTAACTGAAAATAAAATTGACTTAGTTCTCTTAGATATATTAGGGGAACATTCTGTGCTGTCTTTGCTTCCTATAGGCAAAAATATAATCTGCAAGCCCGTTGGAGTTTTAAATACAATATAAATGTCATACATAATCAAAACAAGTATGCAAAATGTTTTCAAACATTTGTATTGTATGGAAGCAATTACTGGCACTGACTGTATCACACACCCCTCATATGGGCTAAGGCCAAAAGAAATGAAGGTCTCTAAACAAAATTATTTCTGTGGGTGGGAAGAGAGTGAATTTTAAGTTTTATAAGGGAGAAACATTGAGCTGTATTTTATGGCCAGTCACATACTCTGTAACTCAAGTAAATATTAAAAAAAAAGTTCCATGTTAGGCTTTTGTTACTTTTTCTTGTTATTCTCTGTCACAGGTCTTCAAAAGGAGACTTTTGCATTTTCATAGTAGAAGAATTTAAAGTATGATATTTACAAATACAAATCTATCAGGAAGTTACTTCTCCGCTTGCTGTGCAGTTAGCTCTGTGGGTGTTGAGGCAGTACACAGCATTTTTTCTCAGCATGTTAATTTTACTTACAGTAAACCAGCACTGACTCCCATGCTTCCATTTCATATCTGTAGGTTACCATAATTGTTCTGCCAGGTGCTTTGTTCTGTGGTGCATTTGCAATTCTGGATGCTCAGAGCAATTTTCTCTGGAATCCTGCTTTTTGACATCAGTGAAACTGTAACACATATTTTGTACACATTGAGATGGAGAACAAATACTCCATCTTTTCTTCTGCAGGTAGCTGCTTATTTTCATTCAAATAATTGTGTTCTCATATGTTAGTGACTTCCAATTTCCTTGCATAGCTTCTTCCTCCAAACTTAGACTCTTGCTGAGTTTTTAAGGTTCTGAAGCTTGCCATGTTAAGGAGCGTCCATTTGTACCACTTGGGAGGCCTGAATGCTTCATGTGCATAAATTATGGCCAATTCTTCCATGCCAGCTGGTCTGATGAAGGACATAGCCTTCATTTTTTAGCCTGACAAGTTTTCTTTTTCTCTCTTTGAAAAGAAAGAGGCTGCCTCTCCTAAAGTCTCCTGGGCTGTTAGTGATGGCAGTTGTGCTACTTCATTGCACACAGAAAGAAAGCCTCAGGAGTTGAAACCAGAACATTTTAAAGTTGGAGGAGACTCTCCACCAATGCATACAGCCCCTTCTTAAAACTGGAACATCACTTCTCTGAGGAGATACTTTTTCAGGGTCTTCCCTGCTGCAGCTTGTCACAGTGAAATACTGTCATTTGGGAGTTTCCCCCAAAAGACTAACTGCAATGTTCTTGCTTTCATGGGCATGCACTTGAGTCATTATGCTGCCACTTTTTTATAATGTGTGATCCTGTGTGTGGTATGTACTGCTTGAAGCTATGTACCAGCTGAATTACGAGTAAGGGAGAATGTTTCACTGCAGAAGTTTAAAAGACATGACATACTATTTGTTCCCTGATGTTTCATGTGGCAATGGAAGTCATATAATAAATCTTGACATGACATTCATGATTTGTGAAAAACAGTAATTAGAAGTTCACAGGCAAAATATATTATATGTTTTGGTCCATAGGTTACTAGAACAGCATCTCTGAATGCTGCTACTGCAGACAGAGGAGCTTTTGGAGGATAATGCTGTAGCAGTGGCTGCCATGAATATCATATGGAGGTAGGGACACATACAAGCAGCATGGTTACACAGTTTTGAAAAAAACAGTTTTAGGACTATGGATTATGCAGCTGAGGGCAAACTAGAAAGCTGAAAGGAGGACAGAGAAGTAGATGAGGGCTTTTGTTAGGGCATAAGGTGCATAGAGGAGATTTGGATCAGATTATTTTATGCTAAAATGAGGCATATATTGCACTATTTTTATGTGTATGGGCATTAGAAATGGATCTGTGGGTACAATGGATCTGTGGGTACAATGTCATACTTTAGACCACACTTAGATGTTTTTTATGATCATCAGAATCCCTGTAAGCCTGTAATTTAGTTACCTATCTCAAATTATCAGAAAGAATATAGAACAGTGTGGATAAAAAACCCCATTGTCCTGCCCCCTCAGAATTCCTTCTGAGCTTCAGGGTGAATTCCAGTTAATACAAAAGCCACTCCCTTTTGGCTGGAAAAAACAGGAGTGACTCTGTGTGTGTGTAAACAGTCAGTGATGCTGTATGGGTACACGTGTACACACGGATACATATGCACACACAGACAGTCTTACACAGTCATTGGCTAGGCAGGTACTGGAGTAATATCTTTGAAAATTTCTGTTACTATGGTGTGATAAACCAGCTGCGCATCCTATAGGGTAAAACACTCAGTATGCTTAAAATAATATTTGTCACTTGCACAAGTAATTTGCATGTAAGTAATTTTTAAATGTAAATCTCTGCTGTATCCCTATTAGATAGCTGAAGCATAATTCCCACTTTATGCACAGTTTAAAGTCACATCTTCAGAAGTGACTTGTAAATTTGGTTTCCTGATTTAGGACCTGTCAGGCTCTGATTACTCTAACCATTCACAGCTGTGACAGAAGTCAACAGGAACAGCAAATCAGTACCTGTGAGCATTAAATCAGGCTCCCCAAAAATGAACCGCTGTAGGAGACACTGTATATTTTTCTCTGTGAAGAGGTTGTATGATATGCTGTTAAATTGGTCTGGATTAGAGTGTGGCACTGTTTATTTCTTGGTTTCTTAATCCACTAGAAAAGGTACCTCACTCAAAATGTTTTTTCTGTTGCTTCCATGCGTACTCATAATGTTCAGGCGTGTTCTTACTTTCTACAAACCATTTTAATTGCGTGCAGTTTCACGATCATGTTATGGCAAGTGTGGTTGGATTTGGAGTTACAGTGTGGCTTTTCTTCTATGCTCACATAAGAGAGACTGCCCATGGCAACTTTGTCTTTGAATTAAGTAGAAATTTGCTAGTTAAACAGTTTTGCTTCCTATATGATTCATTGTTTTTATTTTTATGTAGCAGAGCAGTAGGGTAGTTGGGTGTATGGTATGTATTGGAGATAAATAAATTTTATACTAGTAATATAAATACACACACAAAAGTTACTTCTTTGCCTGCTTCCCTGGATTAAAGTAAAATCTGGATCAAACGACAAGTGACAGTGAAGTAACTGTCTTTTTTTTGGGAATCTTCTTGATGTTAGTGTGATGATTCTCTAGTGTTCATAAAGAGAAGGGTATGTAGTATCACAGACTTTTTTCAACTTTGCAAAAGATGAATGTCACATCATCTGAGAAGCTTCTAAAGGTACGCACAGAAAATAATTCAATCATTCTTTTTTTGAGTTAATAGATTTTTATGTCTGAGCTGCTAAATTTTCCAGCACCCATTACCACTAGAGGTTGTGTTAGTGTTTCCACTGTGTACTGACTTGTTGACTGTGGTGCAATCTTGCTGCATTACCTACGTGTTGTGTCTTTGTAGTGAATTTTCTTAGTTCGGTTCATCAGGTGAATCACAGTACTTAGTGTATTTCTGTCTTTCATGAGCTTTTGTCATTCTCATTCGTATTCTCAATACATTTTATAATTCAGTCCTTAGCAGCCTTCCTCTGACTGCAAGGTTCACTTCATTCAGCCAAAGAAAATGAGATAAGGAAAGGTAGAGGAAACTTTCATAATTGAAAGTTTTATAAATAGATTTTATATAGATGCATATGTATATTTAAAGAGCTTGGCCAAATGATGACTTTGACAAAGATTTAACAAACCAGGAGTGCGAAGTGTTCTGTAGGCTAACAGTTTTAATGGGTTTATCTTAGACAGTTCTTCAGTTGTGAAAGTGTCAGTTAATAATTTACCGATCCCAAGAGGCAGTGAAAGCAATCACACTCAGCAGCGAGGTACTCCTGGGCCTGTCGCGGTGCTGCAGCTCATCTTGACTATAGAAGTGTGCCATTGGGTGCGACATCAGCACTGTGTCTGCACTTTGACAAATGAAGTCTTGTAAGAGCTAAATAAGGCATGGGAAGTTTTGGAATGAGCAAATAGCTCTTCAGCTGATTCCTGCAGTAATGGATTACTGTAAATGTCCATCTGCTGCACATCAGAGAGAAAAGAGGTTAAAATGAAAGGATTTGGGGCTTTTTGGTACTGTGTTTTGGGATGGGGTTTTTGGTGGGGTTTTTCTGTGGGGTTCTTAAAAAAAAAAAAAAGAAGCGCTGAAATGTAGAAAATGTTTCTAACATCCAGAGGCACGGTTAACACTGTTTGCATGGTATTTGGAAAGTAAATGTTCTGCTTTGATGATGCATTGCAAGAGCCAGAGTTTTCTACCAGAAATGTGAATGTTTAACATAAAAAAGCCCTGAAATATAGTACTTTTACCATCACCCTTTACCATGCAATTTCTTCAGATGCAGTTGTTAACATGAAATCGCAGTAGATTAAGCACTATTTATGTGAATTTTATTCCAGCATTTACTCATTGAATTATCCTGTACTACCAGGATGGTAAGTTTTGTGATTTGTTTTCCACTATATGAAGAATGTACCTCCACAAATACTCACTTTTGCATGCATATTTTTTTATTAGACATTATGCCATTCTAAAGATTTACAGTTATTTAATAATGATTTATTATAGTAATTTATTCTGCCAGCTGTGGCACATTTTTACTGGAATTTGTAAATCAAATGTATATTGAAATTCACTAGAAACATACATTTCAGATTCTAATGAAATGTACTCCAAAATTGTTTTTAGAAGTGGGCAGCTATGTGGATGAACTGTAACTTCCAGTTTCTAGTGTTATATATAAGCTTTTCCTTCACCTGTTTTATTTACTTGCTGGTCTTGCATGTTTCGCTTGGTACAGGATTCCTGAATCCTGCTCCTGTGTGAAACAAACAGCAACAAAACTGTTGAGCCATTGACTTTATCCTCCAAGGCATCAGTATCAAATCATGCACTTGACCTACAGTGATCAAGTCACATTAAGGATTAGGAAGACAACTTGACATCAGTTTCAGTGTGCTTCTAGTTGCTGTCTCTGTGTTGTGATAGAATGTGCATGTCTTGAATTTAGTGAGTCATAAGAGACACTGTGTAGACACACACACAAATTAGTATTTGAGGTGATAGAAAAATGTGTGTATTCTGGGGGGCTAGGGTGCATCTTTTACATTTTTTTTTTTCCAGTAGTATTTCTTCATTTATAGCTTAACTACAAACTCTACATTTAGTTCATTTCAAAGCTCTGGTGAAGCATCATGCCAGTAACTCTCTTTTCAATTTGTAGTCTGCTATTCTTGGCGCTCTGAAAATCTGGCATGAGCTATGGGTGTGAAGTACTCTTTAAAATTCCAGCTCTATGTATCAGTTTCCCAATAGTAAAAATCAAAATGAGATACTTCCTTTCTTCTATCTGTTGTCTCTCTTGATTATTCAGGCTATAAACCTTTTTAGACAGGAACTCTCTCTTCCTTTTGTTTGTATAGCACCCAGCACAGCTAGAGGAGAGAGATGGGCTGAGCTTGGTTTTAAGTCTTTTAGACTTTAATACAAATAGGATGAAGCTAGCAGCAATTAAGCTGTCTCTCAGTTCTTGAGTAAATGATGCTGAGATAAATTGTCTTTCAGTGAGAATTCAAAATATCTCAGCTTAGAGAGATTTGTTTTGTGTGTTTGGTTCTGATCACAAAAACAAAGCATCTGTTGCTTCATACCTGGTGAATATTAGCTGCTGTGCATGTGTACACAAGTATGGGAACCCAGCTTGCCAGATAAGCAGTGATGCTTTCTTGTTTATCAAAGATAAGAAATAAACTTCAAATATCAGGATACTGAAACATTGCTTTTTTAATTTTTGTGACATGATCTCTGCATGGCAATAAGTAAAATTATCATGACAGGATTTAAAACAGAGAAAGAATGAGAGGTGTAACTTTCTAAATGAGTTTTAGGGATTTTAATTACTCTCTGAAATCATGAATGTGTTAGAAAAACATTAAAATCAAGAGTTTACAAAAATTTCAGTATAAAACACAATGGTAGGTCATTGATTAAGAAAAGTGTAGAAGTTTATTCCCATTTCCTGTATAGAGATGGGATGATTTTCATTGTGGGATTGCAGGAGCATTCACAGCAATATAGAAGCTGAGAGTTCAAGGTTCATTTCTTAAGCAATTTTTTGAAAGATTAATTTTTTTCTCAAGAGCTCTACATTATTTGACAGGAAACAGCTGATGTTTTCTTTTATGCTTTCTGGGTGTTCTTTTCACCTCAATTACCTTTGTACAGTTAGCTCTTCTACTAAGTCGAGTGTATGACACTACATAGTCTTCCATGTGTTTACATTGGTGCTTATCCTGTACTCCTTTTTAAAAGTGACCTGAAAAGCAAACATATTTGCTTGTGCCCTGATTTTGCTTGGCTTGGCAGGATTTTAGTTTTTCTCAATTCTTCTTGTATTAATCTTGTATGTGAAGAGGGAGTAACAATATAGGAAAAGTTTTCATTGTTAAAATTTCTACATTGCTTTATTCTTTTAGTCTCTTTAAAACTCACTGAGATTTTTCTTCTTTAGAAGGCTCAATCCTAGAGGATCAGTCCTTTAGCAAAAGGAAAAAAGGCAATTTTTTGTATTTTTAAGTCAGAATTTCTTCCTCCATCCAACTGTGCTTCTAAGACAAATTTCATCTTTTAAGCAAAACAGGACATACCTTCTTGCAGTTTTACCTGAGGTGCTAATTTTTTTGCTTCTAAGACACCTTCAGAGTGACGAGAGAATATTGCATTATTGGAAGGTTAAAAATCCTTGTAGATACTCACTAGGTTTTGCTATTTTAACACCAGAATGGAGAGCGGAACACTTTTGTGCTATTTTAGACTTGTTGATCTATGTATCACCTTTGAAGAAATGCTTACTTAGTAGCACATCAGCAGACAAAATCTTAAGACTTTTTGTTTAGCAGCTTTGGACAGCAGGGGCATAGACCAGTGACATTCTTCCGTATTACTCCCCAGCTACACAAATCCTTCCTTTTCCTAAAGTAGAACCAGTTTTTTCTAATGTTTGACTTTCAATATCTTCGCAGGTATCCTGGAAGTGAGTTGGATGAAGGAAAAATGATAGTTATCATACTGGAATTATCCAGTGCTCTAATGGCTGTCTCTATATTTCTGTCTTTGGCATATGACCTGCTAATTAGACCTAACCTAATACTTGTAATGGGTTACTATTTTTGCTACTCAGTTTTGCTAATCTCAGTGGAAAATGAAATAGTGAGACTGATGTTGGGAAACGGAGAGCGAAACGGTCTAACTGCTTGCATCCTGGGGGAGCTCAGTGGGTATTGCTGATGCTCAGCCATATTGTTGCATTTCCTTGCCCTGGGTCTTCCTCCTCCTTCAGAGCATGTGCATGAATGAGAATGAATGCTCTTCAAGGGAGACCTTTCTTCACCTTCCATCAGCCAGCTTAGGGAGACATCAGTTGATGTTAGTGTCCTTTCTTCACATTTTCCAAGAAACCATCCTGTTTTGTGGGTTATCACTCCTTGCTGTGACTGAACCTTGCCTATGTTTCCAAGATGCATTTGTAATAAAGAAGAAAAAGCTGTCTTGCAAAATTGGCGAGTTTATGAAGGGACATTTATGTACCCCATAGGAATTTGCAGGTCCAGTTTTCAGACTAAAAGTAGTAAGAATAGTAAGTTAATCTCAGGTGGTAAAATGTTTATGTGCAATAGCTGAAGCTTCTATTTGTTATGCAGTCCAAGTTAAAGACTTAAATGTCCTCATCCCAGGGACAAAAAGGAATAACAGGCATAGCCTTTTGTTTTAGGACCCATTAGTACAGAGTGGGACATCATAAAAAATTCAGGCAGGAGTGACTTGGAAGGGTCTGCCTTTCCTTACCTGAGTTCAGAAAGGTGCAAGGATCGTGCTGCAGAGGATGCAAGGTATTTTAGTAAGGCGGAGGACATGTTAATTCTTCTCCATTATACGTGCAATAAAGTTACTAACACTACAGAAAATAGAGCACGGGGCTTTCTTTCAAAGTGGAGGCTGAAACTGTCTTCATGTCTTTTAGATGCAGGCCAAAGGGCTGAGGAGTTCTTAAGCAACAACACTGTTATCTGGAGCATGTTCCACTCCCCCTTTCTCCCATCCTTGAATACTCCCCCAGCCCCACCCCTCAAATCCTTGGTCTTTCCATAACAGATAGATGTGTAGATAATGCTTTAGTGCCAGCCTTGTAAGTCTGTTGCAATTACTGTAAAAACAAAATCCAGTTTAGTCTTTAAATAGCACTTTTAAGGTCCCTGTAGGTCAACTTGTCCCAAGTAGGCCATGTGTGAAAACCAAGGCAGGGATTGTCCATTGTGATTTTCCTTTAGAGCATATTTGCCCCTTTTCCCCCAACACTCCCATTCTCTCTTCAGTTGTGTGAATGGAGAAAACCCAAAAGCTCCAATTACAGGTCTGGCTCCGAAAGAAAACCAGTGTGGTTCATTTGTGGGTTGGGAATCGGGGTTTGAATTGGCATAGACTTGTGGGTGCTTTGGGGTTGGAGCACACACAGCTGTGGGTTCCAGATGCTTGCTATCCTGTATTAATGTGGCTTGTCTGTGAAACCATGGCATCCGCAATACTATACAAAGGTCCACGCCTGTGGTGGTTTGGGAACTACTCCCAGCAAGAGAAATTGCAGTTTTTAAAGTGAGTTAAAACAAATTTACAGACATTCAGCTCAGAAAGGCTTAGATAATGCAAAATTTTGTTTACGAGTTTCATTTTTAAAGAGATTCAGACACTATGCTATATGAAAATTTCAGGCTCTTCATAAACAGCATTTTGGTGTTTTGAAGACAAACCAAGGAAGTAACAAGCCTATTTGCCCCATAATATCTTAATATTATAAGAGCACAACCTGTTTGTATCTCTTACATTGCTGGCACACCAGTATGCAAATATCATAGAAATGTGCTTTCAGTGTTTATATGCAGTTAGTGTCTCTTCATCTACTATGGTAGCGACACAGAGAACATCTTTTCTATGAGGTAGAAAAGCAAAGTGCATATCTTTCTTTTTTTCCAAATGTATTGAATATTCTCAGATATATTTATCTTTAAAAACTGCATATTTTCCACAATTTTTGAAAAGGCCAACTCATTTTTTTCTCCTGAAAGTGTGAAAGAATTACTAATACTAAGAATATTTCTTCATTTTATGCTAGAAATTTCACCCGAACTATTGTCTTGTGTATTAAATTTAACAGAATAGGAAGTATTTTAAGATCACTTTTTATTGTAAGCTCTGTCCCTGCAATATTGTGATTTAGTAAAGAAATGTTTTTGTATAGTATCCTTCACACAAACTTTATCTCCAAAATGCTATGCAGAGTTAATAAAATTAAAAAGTTTTTTTCCATTTTACTAGAAGTTAAGAGACATAGACATGAGAACAGAGACATATTGTTTCCAGATGAAGGCTGAAAATAGATGGAGAATGAGGGAGAGAAATGCAGCAGGGTGGTTCCAGATGGCAGGCATTGCAGAGAAGGTTCTTGCAGCCATGTTGGCCAGAGTGTAGAAAAGGACAAAAAAGGAGTCTCATGCCAAGAGCAGAAGCTGAAATATAAGAGTAATGAAAGTAATATTGTAGGAAATTTATTAAATATTCTTAAAATTAGTATGTTTCCTTTTTTTTTTTTTACTGAGTGGAGTGCTGGATTTCTTTGTATGCTATGAGGATATTTCAGGTGAAAAGATGTTATAAAAATTGAATTGTACTGATGCTCTGTACTCAGCAGGTGAGCAGGTGTCCTTTTTTTTGTATGTTTTCGAACAAAATAGTAGCTTGTAAGTATTTAAAAGTTTATTGTGTTTTATTGCACTTCTGAATACCTTATAAATTATTTAATTGTCTGATGGATATGTGGCTACCTAACTATAGGGCATGAAATATGCACTGTTCCTCTAATACACTGGAGGGAGACCTGTTTATAAAGTATTTAGTATTGGTTTTATAATGCACTGTTGTCAACAGGAGACCACGAAGCTCAAAGATCAATCTCATTTTGGCCCACAGTATTAATGCTGCTTTATGAAACTCTGTGACAGGTCACTTAGACAACAGCTCTTAATGAAAGGACTTTGTGCCAGTGTGTGGTCGTGTGACTGTCTGTTAGTAAGGCATACTTTAGTCGCTGCCAAGGCTGCAGATGAATCTCTTTGTCCAAGTCCCTGAGGTGACTTTGTGGCTGCTGCTACTGCTGGCCAGGTGATGGAGCTCATCATTTCCCCGGTCCTCCAGAGAGAAGTGAGACAGAGACTGCTGAGTTCTTGCTAATGCAGCTTTTCCTAATTGTCCAGAGAGCTAGTAGGACACTGGGCAGTTCAGGCAATTCTATGTACTGTGAATGAGTCAGTAATTAGAAAAACATAGCTGCTTTTAATTCAGTCATGCATTTGTGCATGAAGTGTCTTTTCAGCCATCTACAATTCAGCTGTTCTGTAAACCACTAGGATTTTTAGGTCAGTTTAGTTATTTAATTATGACAGACTTATATTTTAGACACCAAGTAATTGTTACGAGGAAGTGGCACCATAGATTATATTATCGAGTAATTAGATCATAAGCTTAGCCTATGCTGAAACCCTTTAGGCTGTTGTGGGATCCAAAGACCTTGCTTGTTATGGAGATAGTTTACTAAAAGGATGAGAATAATGAAATTAACTACCAGAGGATAAATTGCTTTGTAAAGGTCTTGTATTAAGATAGTGTCCAGCAGACAATTTCCAGAGCTTTAGGATGTTTTTAAGAAAAGAACAGCAAAACCTGCTGAGTTTAATAGTATATTAAAAATATAAACCTTGCTTAACCCCAGATAATCAATAGCTGAAAGATGCTGTAATATAGTAGTACACCTGTATAGTAGTATAGTGATAATCTGTGGATATAAACATGTGTAAATGTAAGGGGTTTTAGATCAAAGTGTTTGAATTACCTTTCTCAATGACTTACATAAATTGCGTTGTTGCGTTGTTATTTTAACAGGTGCTGTGAGCTTGCTACTATTTCTGTTGAATTCTGAACTTACATCTCAGCAGATAAAACTGGTTTTGAAATATTTTATTTTAAAAGTGAAATACATTTATTTTTGTGTTATACATCTTCCTGTATTATATGGCATGTCAGGTACCCTCTGTCATTTTAATTCCTTGTAAATCAAAACAGAATGCCTGAATCCCACTATTATTTCAGTGGTGGACCATACAGACGTTTCATTAGATGCACAGTTTAAATCAAAGTCTCTTGGAGCTTGTTGTATCTACTGTGCTTTGAATCAGATTCTCATACCTTAATATGGCTATCTTTTACCCCTTGGTATAAACAATTAAGTAATAAATAGATAGTTCTGTGTCAGAAAAAGACACTGACATAAACATAGATATGAAATGAAGACTGGATATGAAACTGTGCCACATGTGCAGAATGAGCTGCACAGTTTACCTGTCTGCAAATTAAGGTGTTTGCACCAAATTTTTGCTAGGCATATAAAATTCTTCAGAGAAAATCATGAGCTTTTTTGGTATAGGGTATTATCCACTTATATGCAGTGGTTATTACTAATTAAATGCCATGCTGATGTGTGTAATACCTTTTAAACAGCAAGTAATTATCTACAAAATTTAATGGGCACAATCAACAAACTATTACTTGGCATTAGGTTATGTGTTTTTACAAGGTTTTTATCAGCTCGTTTTTATAACGGTTTGCATCCTCCCTTCCACCTGCATTTTGTCATTTATATACGTGTAACTGCTGTAATCATGATTCTTTGATTCTTACTGCTTCAATTGTCTATTCCTCTGTTGTTGAGCAGGCAAGTTAGTATATTTGACATATCTTGCTTACAAAGTAGGTTGAGAAACATAAATGTGATTTTCTCTGTAAAAAGAAGTTTCAGGTGACCTGAAGTCCCAGTACTAGTTTGTTTAAATAACAAACAAAAAACCACAACAAAAGCAAGACAAGAATACAGAAGTATATATTATTTATCACCTGCAGCTGACAAGAACTTTCCTCTAATTTGTGTAATATCCTGCTTGTTTGTGCTCATCCCCCAAACCTGGAACTGGGCTTCTCTGCCAATATTCACACTAGATGTCATTGTCTTGTCTGTGTGCTTACTTTTTCTGTATTTGACTATTCGTTTGTTTCTGTAACTTGTGGCTGGGTGACTAAAAACCTGATGATCTCTGCTTAATGAACATTTATCTTCAGGCAGTATGTCACAGTTTTCACTGTACTTTTTAATAGAGTTGTGTCACAGCACTCTTTGTAAGGGTTTTGTGGTATGGGGTGCTGATGCAACGTGTGGCAAAGATGGCATTAGGATCAGCTTCAGTGTGATAGCTTGCTAGCAACTGAAGCTTTCATAGAAGGAATGTACAGCTTTAGACTCATAATCAAAAGATTTCTTTGAGGACAAAGGTCATGTCACGTCACCTAATGTGTAATGAGAAAGGAATTAAATCCTATCTAATAAAAAGGATAAATAACCAACTTAAAGTAGGTTAGGGTTTGAAAATATGATATTTAATTATAAGTGAAAACTTTACTGATGTTGAAAAGTTCTACCATGCTTCAGTTGTCTGAAGATCTGGATACTGAGCACTTTCAAGCTGAAAATTCTTCCTAAAAAAAGATGTAAAATATAGATGTGGGCAATTCCAGAATCTGTGTGAACTCGGCACATACATCAAAGTGAAAAACAGATTCCTAAATGCACAATACTGTTGATAAGATACAGAAGAAGGATTCAGCAAGGACATTTGGAACACAGGGGGCTAAAAAGTATTCAGTCTCATTGTTGCATGATGACATAATCAGTTCTATGCATTTTGGTTGTAAGTCAGAAGTCACCTATTAAAATTCACACAAAAATGTTTTACAAAGTAAGGATGACAGGTTTCAGAGAAAACACAGTGCTGCCAATATTTTTTGCTTTAGGATATGGAAATTTGGGTGGATTATCTGTTCAGA
>JAVFHW010070305.1:26890-29390 GCA_032159205.1 Eurystomus glaucurus suahelicus
CTTTTTTTTTTTTTTCATTTTAGACATCTGTTAACATTTCATAGAGTCTAACAGATGTTGCAGACTGAGTCCCTTATATAATTCTTAGGGAGAGGGGAAAGATAAAGAATGGCATTTCCACAGTGGAATCACCATCTCTCTGATTATGACCATCAAGATGGCTTTGCATCATTTTCAAGTATGAGATTATATTCCTGATAGGACACAATTCACAACTTTGTTGCTATCCATGGGTAAAATATAGGTATGATCATGAACAGTCTCTGCTCACCCATTATTGTATTGACAAATAGAAGAATTCTCTCCTTACATGGTGAAATGCATGCTTTTTTTGAGACATGGAATGAATATTCAATTACAAAATGCCTTTAAAACAACTCAATTATATAAGCTTGGTTGCTTCAACACAAGCAAGGGCTGATTGTCATGCGATGTGGAGGACCATTTTCATTATTTTGGCAAGAACAGGGACAGTTTTGTCCTGACAAGCTATTAGATGAATACCAGAATGTGTCACATGAAAACCCACTGATCTTTAACCCAGCTATCTACTTAACCAAGCCTAGAAATGAATAGTGAATAAGCGAAGAGCAAAGGCCAGTTTACTGTCATTACAAATTAGAGAAACTGTTAACATCTGCAGCAAAATGAACTCTGGGAATTACAGGTACTATCCAATAAGTCAGTGAGGGTACAGAGATTTAGGAAAACTATGTATACAGACAGGAGATCACCAACTGTGTATGTCATGTGTATGTATCTTTACTATTGAAAATTTGCATTAAAAGACATAAAGATTTTTTGAGCGTTTTGCCAGTACCTTTAATGAATCCTGAGAATAAACACCAAATGTAAGGAATGCTCCTTTAGAATTATCTATTGGTGGTTATAACTTGGTAGATACCTAAATACTAAATCCACAGAAATAATAAATCTATGCTCACTGTTTTATCTTTTTTTTTTTTTTCCCCAGGAGTAGTCTTGGGGACACTGCTGCATGTACAATTAATATAAACATTTATACTGAACTCCTAGATGTTTGAAAAACAAATACTGTAAAGATCAGTAACATTTTAAAATGATCAGTTATGGGAATTAATGCTAACAGAAAAACGCCATTCTTTCTTGCCCTGCTAGTAGAATCGCATTGTCTCCCTACAGTCTTGTTAGCTCATACTAACTGAAATGCAAATTCTTTCCAACTAATTGGACCTCGTTGAATGTACATGTACAGTACATAGTTATATGCATGTAGATTTTTTTTACTAAATTCCTCTGTAATTATTTTCTTGATTAATATCTAAAGCAGAGACGTGGAACAAAAATCTCTTTAAAGAGTTTACATATTATTGAACATTAAAAAGATAGTAACTGTTGCATGTTTTAACAGCTTAATTAATAATACGGAATAATTGGAACAAAAAGAAGAAAATATTTTTTCAATGTTTAGTCATTTTGAACTATTTGCATTAACCCTTTGACTGAACTAATTAACACTTAAATGATCAGAAGAATGGAATTTAGAATAAAATAAGATGTGTTTACATTACATAGCACATTCGTGGGCTAGATTTTCTTATTGCCATTGCCTGGGCATTCTCTAATCACCTTTGTATCCTCTCTTGCAGTATGGTGCATTTTTCGTGTTGGTAGTTTTAAGTGACACAAAATCAACTTTACTTTTTTTAAAGATTCACATAGCCACACTTGTCTTTGGTAGTAAGTGATAAGTATTAGTTTAAACATAAAGCAAGACAAACAACCTTACATACAGTTCTCTAAGCAATTCAAATTATCAGAAACACAAGTAGACAACTGCAACTGCACTCTTAAGTTCCATTAGAACCTGGATTCTGTAGCCACCTCTTCTATTCAGCATCCAAGTATTCCCAGGAGCTGAAAACATAAAATAATTTCACAGATCCTTTTATCTTTCAGCACAAATGCCATAGGATATCAATAAAATACTTGCAGAACATATTCGTGATTAAAAATATCCTCAAAATGAGATTTTTAAAAATACTTTTAAAGGAATTTGTTTTAAATGCTATTATAGCCCTTACCTTGTCTATACTGTTTCTGATTCTCATGTAAGTTAGCCAAAGGCGAGTGAAAAAATACTTTTCTACTCAGTTTGTGCCAAACTTATATACTAAGAAGGAGTTCCTGTGCTTCCCACAGATGTTTGAAACAATATTTCTGCCTCCTTTGGAGGGAAAGGAGGGAATCAGAGCAAATAAAACACAACTACAACAATAAGCAATAGGTTACAAAGGGAAGTACTGTTTTTTAATCCTGGATTCTGATTATTACAATTTTCGCTAAATTTTATAATTTTATGACTTTTTGAGTGTTGTTTGGTGTGTGTGTGTGTAGTGGTTTTTTTGTGTATTTGTTTGTTCCTCTCCCCCTCCCTCCCCCCCCCCATTGCTCTACAGTTAGAGGAGGCTTTAATCTGCTGCTGTAGAAGGTGTAGTTCTGTTGTATATTTCCTGCAATG
>JAVFHW010070305.1:34390-45515 GCA_032159205.1 Eurystomus glaucurus suahelicus
CTGTTCAGTATTAGACCTTTTCCAACAGATTTAGCCTCTGTTGTCTCTGGAATACAAGAAAATGTTCAACACTGACAAAGAAAGGAAATAAAAGTAAATAAGAGACCATCAGAATGTGTAAAGGGGTCAAATAATTTCAGACAACTAGCTCATTAGTTCAAGCCAAATCTGTATGCACATGAGATAGGTTGTTTGGTTTCTATTTTCTTTTTAAGATAGTATTTAAAATGTGCTAATTCTTGAGTTTTAACTGGATTTTGTACATTATTGAACATGCATGATCACGTTGTACTCTGTGTAGAAGGAGAAGTAATGTACTAAATGACTAAACGTGTGGTAGGTGCTGCATTAGTGTGTGTCCTTCCACTGGAATACACACACAGTAGCACTGCAAAGGTGGTAATGTCGAACAGATTTATTTCTCAAAAGTCTGTACTTAACGCGTTCACGTACGGTGTTAATCTCCTTGTCATATTTTGTTTGTTTATCATGTGCTAAACACATTCAGTCCAAATATGGTTTCTTCACGCTTTTAAAAGGCGAGTAAGTTATTTTGCTAAACACATTTCTCTCCTCTTTAAGGTTAATATTTTGTCTTATTGCTGACTTGTTAAGGCTGTTATAACTTGCTAGCTCGCGCGGACTGTAAGCACAGACTGTATGCAACTGCAGCTGCAAATTTGTGTCTGTGTGCCAATGTTTCTTTCTAAATCACTGAAATTTTGAATATTGTTTTCTGTTATGTATTTTCATCCTTTTGTTAGGTAATTATTTTCAATCTATCTTCTGGAAGTGTAAGTATTTTAAAAATCTTTCCTGTGCTTCAAGAAAAAATGTTTTCATGAGTGCAAATAACATGAAGCTATGAAATGTACATAACTTGCAAGCAAAGTTTGGCATGATTCGAAAGAACAGTTTAATGAACCTTTTCCAGCTATACATAGTAATGCTAGAGACATTTATTTTTAAAATTTCTAAGTATAATTCTGGATTTCCACAAGTTTTTTTAGAAGCAAACAAATCCTGAGCACCATCACTTTTCCTTGGAGTTGTAACTTAATCTCAAGCAGATTTTTAGTACAAAGATTGGAGCATGGCAAGAATGATTTAGAACAAAACAAAACCTTGCGATTCCTCCCTCCTCTTACCTCTCAACTCACGCTGCACTGCTATTTGCATACTATAGGAATGAATAACTTTTTTCAGAATAAAAGGAGAATGTACTTCATTATGACAACAAACTGTATGTGTCTTAGAAAAATTAAGATTGATTATACAGGTTTGGGCTATTGATAGCAAGTGTGATGGTATTTATTTTTGGATTATTTTCTCAGAGAATGGGAGTGCAAGAAAATGGCATCTCCACATTCCAGAGCAAATTTTGAGTTTGTTGGGGCGAGAGGAGAAAACAAATAATCTCCTAAATTACCTGTGAGAAGTTTGTGAAATGGCCACTTGACTGCATTGTTTTGCCTATGCACCTTTTGTCCATGTAGAAGTGTGTGATTCCCTTGAAAGGGGTCATCCCATTCTGTATACAGAAGAATGTCTGATAACCTCAAAGGGCATAAATCTTAACTTTTAAAAAGGAGTGCTGCTTTGGGTCACTTTGATCAGTGACAGGTCGAGAATGAGCAGAAACCCTTGGCTTCTCTTCCATGCTCATCTGGTTAAGTCCAGGGCATCCACTGCCCATTCTAGTTCTGGCAAGGAGTTGTTAAAAACAGAAAAGAAGGTCTGGATTTGATTGATTATAAAAAACAGGCTTTTGTGATTGTCTGCTTTCATAAATGTTGTGTGCATTTGTCAGAATAAGAAATGTCATTTTTCTTCATCCAGTTACCTTAAGGGCTATAATGTTCTAAAATACTTTAAAGTCATTTCAGAAATGAGACCGTAAGAGAAATGGCTGTAACCCACAGTGACACAAAATGCCAGAGCCATGTACCTTTTTGTTAAGAAAGAATTATGTTTAATTCGTTTCAGATAAAAATGTAATAGCCTTTCCAGGAGCTTTTTTTTTCAATGTGAGAGTGAAAAAGCAGCATATCAGAATTATAAATGGATCTGTGCGTCATTATATAGTAATTTAGGATTCACTCAATGATGTAACAAAATTAACAACATAATTTCATTGTGTAACTGTATCTTATTAAAGAACAACTGTCTGACATTCTCTTACAGTTGCTTTATTTAACTTCATGCAAATATTATTAGTAGTGACATTTCTCTATTGTACATTAGATTCTCTCATTAGCATGATGTGTTAGTTATCACCAGAGAAATCACTTCTAGATAGGTAAGCGGGAAGCCAAGAAAACTAAAAATTAAATCAATGATGTATATTAATATAGACGCGTCTGTTATTGAGAGATAATGGTACAGTAAATTCCACTTTTTTTCCTTGCATAAATGCATGCTTTTTCCAAGGAAAACTACATAATACTTGCAATATGTGGAGTATGCATTAATAGTGCTAGAAATATTAAACTGTTTACAATGTGCACTGCCTGTTTTGAGCTGTACATGCATTCTTCAATCTGATAGTTCTTAACATTGATGTTGACGTGGGAACATAAAGTGTTTATTGAACTAGTATTTTAAAATAGGTGTGTAGTGTAGTGTCTAATGGATTGAAGGTGAAAGCTTTTTAAATGTTCTTGGATTTCTAGTAGTAGAGGTTGTATGCAATTTTAACATTTACTAAGTAACTGTTTTATTGTGGCATATAACTGTTCTTTTAATATAGGCATACATTCAAAAAGGTTTGAACTTAATTCAGCTACATGTTATAATTCCATGCATTGATTTATTATTAACATTTTGGGAGGAAGATTAACACGGGTAAAACGCATTTTGTATTTCATGGTAGTTAACAATCGTTTTTGTCAGTAAGCGTCAGTAAACATAATAATTTTAGTTAATAGATGTATTTTTATCACACCATTTTAAAGATTAGCTGAACCTAGATGTTTTTGTTGTTGTTGTTCATGAATAAGTTCGCGTGCTAGTATGAATTCAGAAGCTTTATCAGGTTACATTGCCTCATTTCAGACACTTGTTTTAATTTTGCAGGATATGTGGGTAAAGTATGGTTTAGACCTGTAATGGTTCTTATCCTTTTAAGAAATCAAAAATATTTGCATGAAGATTTTTGTGCTGCTTCTGATGTGCCTCAGAATAGAGGCATTAGAAAATACTGTACATGACAAAAGTGGAGGATGTTTTGTATGGCATATAGCACTAGGCGTACAAGTACACGCAGTGATAGATACATGACTTTGTGCATGATTAAAGATAAAAAATCCCTCTCAATAGCTTCTCCTACTGTGTTCAGTGTTTGCAGAAATAAAACATAGCAAAATGTTTCCCGTTCTTCTCTATACATATTAATCTTGCACGTATATATGTAGTGTTTGCACATATTTGTGCCATTGTATATTTTAGTTGATGATGTGCTAAAAACACTGTCAGATCTTTGCTTAACTTTGAGATATGTATCCACAAAACTGTAAAATCTGTGAAGCTTCAAAACATATATTAAAGCACATGCTCAAATATATTGTGCAATAAGCACTTAGTGTTTAACATTTCAGAAAGTATAGTTTTTACTTTTTCTATTTTTCTACTTTATGTTGTAGTAGTTACTTACTCATGTGTAGTTTTATGGGGATTTGATTAATGTAGTGACAGAACAGATTTGGTATATAACGGCAGCAGAGTCTCCTGCACTTATGTCAGGGTTAAGAGGCAAGGCAAATCTTCCCTAACTAATTAGATGCTGAGTAAGGCATCTTACCGAAGTTGGGGCAAAAGTGAATGGGTCACAGCTGAGGCAAGATTGCAAGGACTGTAGTGATAGTGAAAGCATTCACATTTGCCAGGTCGTTGTGACACTGTGCTGATTGCAAAGGAACACTCTGTTCAGTGATACAGAACTGCTGTCATAAAGTACAATCAGAAACAAAGCTTTGAAGAGCTTCACTTTTTACTAGAAACGCTCAAAACGTATGCTGTGTGTAGCTTTCTTTGCATTTTTTTTTGTTATTCAAACAATAGTGCTTGTGCTTTTGTAAAAGGATTTGTCTTGCAGACTAATGGTTCTTCGCAGTTTAGAAGAATTTCCAAACTTGGGGCTCCTAGTATACCCAGGAGGTGATGAATCATACTGGCTCAAGAAAGAGAAGGCTGAAACAGAGAAGAGGGAGAAAGGGAGAATTCCATTGTTGCTGTCTGTTAATCTTTTAGTTCAGAAAGAGAATCAGTAATGCAACTCTTTACTATAATTCAGAGAGCATAATGACAGAATTTCAGCATCTAGATTAACTGTAATTAAGGGATTTATTTTTTGCCCAGCTCGCCTGTAGGAAGGGGTAAACTTAAAAAGCAGTTTTATTAAATGAAAATTTGTGTGTTTATATACAGTTTCTTAATGAGTAAAAATGCATTCTTTAGCTTAACATCAGTCTGTCATATGTCCAAAATAAGAGACTCTGTATCAGCCTATGGACAGGCATCTGTTGCTTTGTTACTGCTCACCCCACTGATTATAGTAATGCCTCTTTTCCCTTACTGAAATACTTGACAACTGTTTTCTAAATGATTTTCCTTCACTTGCAAAGAAAACAGTGCCACTTCTATGGCTGTGTCACAAAACATTTTGTCACAGAGAGGTCATCCCTTTCAGAAGGTGGGGGGTGGGCATCTCAGAATTGCTTTGATCAGTGTGAACTTGCCAACAATGTACCATTGATGCTATTCTGACTCTCTCGGGAAGCCATTGCATCCCCATCCTCTACTGATGATGCGTATCTGTGCACTTGTGCAAAAGAAAGGAGAGAGTGTCATCTGCCACTTACAGAGCACGGGAGTTCAGAGGGGAAAATGACACGATTACGATCCTGCCATTCCTTACTGTGCAGAACACAGAAGTCAGCAAGCTTTTCTTATAAAGTGAATAATAAGTGGTCCTTTAAGAAACTTTATGGAAAGTGAGAATAGTTATGCTGCGGTTGTCATTAAAGCTGAAATATACTGCGATTGGCAGGTAAACTTGCTGTGATATTTGAGGTGATGTTTTTTTGGAAATGGACCACAACACAAATATGTCAGTAGAGATCGGTGCTGCAGTCTGCCTACCTGTGCATTTCGGAATATGCCTCTTATAGAAGAAATTGAGTGGCATGGTAAATGTTTCTGGTTTTTTTTGTGATACCTACTGTGGCTAATATTGAAAAGAGCTTTAATTGCTTTTCTTTTTCTCAGTAATTTCTAACCATTTGGGGAAGAGTGAGACACACCTGATGAATGCAATTTGTTTATTTTTGGTAATTCTTTTTAAACTTTTTATTAAACCACAATTCCAGGGAAGGGGATAGATTACCTGATTCTTTGCATATGTATTTTCTGCATGCATTCCATAGTGTATTTCTTAAAGATTGGTAACTTAAATGCAAAACTTCTGTCTTTGAACAGTTTGGATGAAAATGTCATACAATTTAGTCCTTTTCAGATGAACAATTCAACATTTGGTGTGTAACAGTGAGAGGAAAATAGAATATAAAGGATCATACCGTCACCCTGATCCAAGCATGTGTTTTCCATTCATGTCATTGGAGGCCCTGTCATGCATCAAGGACAGCATATAGTTTAGGTACAGAATTGAAGAGAGCAGTGTATTAGCCTTCAGAGTGAGCTGTAACTAGGAGCTTGATTCTGTAAGCCTTCTGTGTGCGTGCAACTTTTATGAAGGTAAATGTGCTGGTACTTTGTAAGACAAGATTCTACAGTGGTGAAGAAAGTTGCTCTTGTGTATTTTAATATTTTCTATTACTTAGAGTCTAAGGAGTTTAATGTCATTAAAAAAAGTTAGCCATTGCACCTCCTTAAGGAAATCTAAACCTGGCTTCCTATTTTATGACAATCCAGAAATTAGACCAAGTTCTCGGTTAAAGTCTCTTGTCAGATCTGAGCTTTTAGATATTATAAGCCTGTGTATGATTTTATGTATAAGCTACTGAAAGCTCAGGTTTTCATGTGTTACTCTGGAAGCCAGGGCAAAATTATGGTTGCTTCCGGTTTGCCTTTGAAATTTTGAATTTTATGAACTATGCTAACTGGAACTGCCAAATTTCCGTAGGAAGAGTAGCAACAGAGTAGGATAAAAAAGAATATAATCAATAAAGTGGTGTTTTAAAAGGAATTATTCTTGTTTACATAAGAATTTGGCTTCCCAAAGTGTTCTGTCTTCTTTTTCTCATTAAAGGAAAAAAAAAAAAACAAACCCAAATGAACCTGAAGATGTTATTGTCAGATCTTCTTATGCTGATTGATTTCCTTTTAGCATATTCATTGTCCTTTGCCTGAACAGAATACAAGACCTTGTATACTGTACTGGTATTTTATTGCTGCTTTCAGAGGGATGTCTTGTGAGATGTTACGGCTCCTGCAGAAGTACAACGGCAAAATGTCATTTTATGATAGATCATTATTGATATCCTTTATTTATTTATGCCTTTTCTCATTTTTCTTTCCATACAGTTTTTCTTGCTGTATATATATCTGAACATGTAATAAAAGAAAAACTCTTCTTGGAGTAATTGAATAATTAAAGCAATCTTGGTTATAAGGGACCGTAGGAAGAGATGAGGGGCAGAGAGGAGACGCATTCCTTCCAGGAGTGGATGAATGTAGGTGCTGACATGCGAAGAGTTCAATGTTTTGTATTTCACTGTGCCTGTATGCAAAAGCAAGATAAAAATGTGTGATACTCTGGCTTATCACATGGAAGGTGCTGAAAAGCATCTCATTTTGATCTCTGCTTTGTACAATTTCTTACACAAGGCATTGCTAATATTTAAAAGGAGCCCTCAGTATATTTGTATTCCTGTGTCTCAAATATCAGCTTTGTGTTTTTTTGGCAAAATAAATATTAAGAAAAATGGGAAAATTAGAAGAGTGTAATGCTTGAACACTTTTTTTTTTCTACACAGACTTAGACAAAAATAATCAGTTTGGACATCATTGAGTTGTTTAAAAGCAATTAAAATCACAAACCTGTATCACTGTATTCAGACTTTATTCTTAATTAAAAATGTGCTAAGTATTTTTTTTATTGCAGGAATTCTCTAAAACTTAAATTTTAGGGCAATCTGTAAAATGGGGTTCATAGGAAAACAGTTACTCAGAAGTGGTAGTGATTGTGTTTCTGAGTAGTGGACATTTGGGTCATTACATTTCCTATTGTAACTTTAAGTTGCTTTTTGTTCCCTAGACAGTTTATTTTTTAAAATACATAAATGTGATAAGAATATTTGAAATAGATGTCTTGGGGAGGAGGTATGTACAGACTAATGAAGAGTTTGCAAGGAAAAAAATAATTACTTCCAGCTGGCTTTATATAATAAAACTACTATTAAAATGAGGAGCCCCATTAGCAAGGCTTTAATTATATATTTTCTTACATTTCTAAATAAACACCATAGCCTTTAGAAAAATAACACTTAAATGAGTTAAGCGTGACAGCCCTTGCTCTAGCCAGGGAAAAATAAAAAGAAGTACCAACTCATGTACCCTGCCTTAATGCCCCACAGCAGTTGACATTGCTGGAATGCCTCCTGCAGCTGGTGGCATATGACTGTCATTTGCAGGCAGGATATACGGAGAGTTTACACAATGGAGGCATTCATGAAAGTGTTCCTCATCTGGGACTCCTGCAAGCTCTCATTTTATTGACCCTGTCAGAATTTAACTGGTAGGCTGTCAAATTATGTGTTGCTTTATCTAATATTAGTTTTTCTTTTAAATTAGAATGCAAGGAAGAAGGGGTTGTGGAAAGCAGGTATGAAAAGTAAAAACAACTACTGGCTTACTGTTTCTAAACCAGGAATAACATAACAGCTGTCTGAGAACTTTATCATTTGTGCTACAAATTGTAAAGATTCTATTTGGTTTTCAAGGTTAAATAATATGATATATTTAGGGAGGTTTTTTCAGTTTGGGGTGGATGGGGTTTTTTTTGACATTTAAAGCCTTAAACAAAAAGTTTTTTTCAGAATTACCATGTCCACCAAGTGTAACTCAAACATCGGTGTACAAACAGCTTTACGAAGCTGACTCTAACTGCTAGTGTTCTTAAGGATAGCAGGAAAAGTGCTCTTTTTACAGGCTTTTCCAAAAAGAGATTTATTCCTATGCTTTGCTTTATGCAGAATGTCATGAAGAAATGACCATTACTTAGTGGTTTTTGTAATGTTCTGCAAACAACGTAATAATCTGAAAGTTTATTGATGATTGTAAATATGTTCTTTATATCACAGATTGGCTGCTTATTAATTCAATGGTGTTGAGGCATGACCTGTCTAAAGCCCTAATTTGCATAAAAAAATAAAATGTATGCACAGCTTCATTGATAACTGGAAGAGAGCTGGTTACAGCAGCAGACCAAAACATTGGCTTCATGCAGATGGAGCATACTGCACAAAAAGTACCTTACGCAGTGAGTTGGTAATTTTAATAGATCCTCCTATCTATTCTGTTGTTAATGCAATGCTAAAGTTCAGTTTAGGGCAGGGGGGCAAGAGAGAGAGGGAATGAGAAAGAATGATCAGATTGTTACAGGAAAATACATTTTAACCTGGAGGCTATCAGGCATTTCATTTCTGCTAGGAAAAAACCCTCAACTCACCATAAATGTTTTTGTTCACATATAGAAATAAGGTATGACATCTGTCTGTTTGACATGGGATCTCATTATCTTAGATTTTAGGTGTTAGATTTTTTAATCTTTGCTCTACTTTTAGAAAAAATGTTGGATTTCTACTAGAATAGTGATAGCTGAATAGTAAACACTGTTTTACATTAAGGAATGTATATGGCTGACTTTGTTTGTCTTGTGCCATGTTTCCAGTTTCCTTCCCTTTTTCCTAGAATACAAAATCATTTTAAACACCAAGTAATCTAAATAGAAAATTATTACACTATTTTGCAAGATCTCTTGAAATCTGAGATGTTAATTTTTCTCTGCAGGGATGTAGTGAACGGAGATTCACTAAATAAGATAAATAAGAAAGTCAACTGAAACATTTTAATTCACTAAAGAAATGTGGGGATTTTTTTACCTTTTCATGTAGCATTCTGAAGACATTATCTTCTGTTAAATGTTTAAAAAATAAATTTGGTTGCATGAACTGTAGTATTAAATTATTATTTAGCAATTCAAATGTAAGTTATTTACGAGGACTTGACAAATGTAGAATCTCTCTCATAAGTGAATTTTCATTCCAAGGAAGATGCCACTTCTCCAGTTTTGGCTTAGCACTTACTACAAAGTGGCATTTTTTTGTTTTCTTTTGCCTCAAAACTGAGGAAAACTTGAAATAGATTCATACTGGTATATTTTCTTGTTAATGAGGGTAGTTTCATTAGTGGCTTCTTGGTCTGATTGTCTAAGGAAACAAGGAAAAGCTGGGTTTTAGAAGACAACTAAGAACATGGAACATGTTCAAACAACAGTAAAAATCGTTACTGAATTTCCTGCACTATCTGAATTACTTGACTATTTGAAACAATTTCTATCAGTTTTTTCCATTGCGAAAGCTTGTTTGAGGTAGTCAGCCTCTCACTACACTATTACAGGTCAAAACCAGGGTACCTCAAACTCTTCTGCTGATACAAAAGATTTCTGTGGAAAAACAATATGTTACAACACTAGAAAATTTTAAGTACCTAGGCTTGTTTTCACTGAAATCAATACAAATACAGTCTATAATTACAGAACTGGTCTGAGGGCTTTTCCTACAGCCTTTACTCAGAAAGATGTAATTCGTGTTCCATGACAGAGCACATCTAAAATATGTATTAAGAGAAGAAATAATGGTAAAAGTAAAATCTGGGAAAGGGATTAGAGCATTGTTTTCCAGTTTCAAATATGGCAATATTTGTAGAAGTATGACCTTTAAAATATAGTTTCTTCAAAATTTTAACTACACGTTTAAGAGAACCTATGGTCTATGCTAGCTGTTAAAAATCCTCCGATAACTCAGTGCTGAGCATTTTTTTTACATTAAAATGCAATTTTGTTCTTGCATAAAAATATGTTTCATTTATCTATATCTTCATTAACAAAATCTTCCTTAAGGCAGTGGAAGGAAATTGTTTACCTCTTAGCATAGACAACAATGATCTTAAAAAAGTGAAAGAACATCACAAATCCCCCAAACAAAACTAAACCCACTTTAAACATCTTTAGTTGGTGTTTATGCATCTTTTGCATGAAAGTTGCTTAGACATGAAATTGTCTTTCTGCACACTCTTATTTTGCTTTTTCCTAATGTTGGAAAGGTAAAAGTCAGGTATAAAAATATTAAAGCTATTCAATGTGTTTGCAATTTTATCATTACGAAGTGGAAATTTGGTTTTCTCCAAATAGAGCTATATAGATAATGTTTTCTGTGATTTATCAATTTGCATTCTTAGAGGCCTTTTTTTAATTATACCAAACTGAAATAAATTTTTTCTAACATGTAAAGTACATGAAGTACATAAATAAATATGTAAAATGCATAAAGCAAAAGTATAGACATGAGACTGATGTTAAATGGCTGTTTTTTTTTTCTCTGAACCTCTCCCTTCTATACCACATCCTCATCCGTTCCAAAATTCAGAAGTGGTCAGGTGTGGCTTTTTAGTTCTATCCATCGGCTTGCATATGCGTGTTTATACACCCACAAACTCTAAGAAGAAAACTGACTAAATGTGGCTTCAGGGAAACGAAAGGAGTGGTGGGCACAGGTACCAGCTGGAGCTTGATGCA
Source organism: Eurystomus glaucurus suahelicus (assembly GCA_032159205.1). Classification (NCBI taxonomy): domain Eukaryota; kingdom Metazoa; phylum Chordata; class Aves; order Coraciiformes; family Coraciidae; genus Eurystomus; species Eurystomus glaucurus. Next base: position 45,204 of record JAVFHW010070305.1, read on the forward strand.
TGTGTTCTCTGCTGTGGCACCGTTTTGTTGGTGGTGTGGGAATGTAGCTAAACAGTGGCTACAGATGCTCCACTAAATAAGGATCCACATAAATTCCAGCTGTGAACTTGTGATTCATCCTTCCCTGCACAAAAGGTATGTTTCCATATGTCCCATTATGTTCCATATTTGATTTTTATCACACACTGTGTGCCAGTCTGAATCTCGTCTACATACTTTTTATGAATCCTGTAACCCTTTCTCTCCTCCTTCTCTGAATTAGAGTCATACACCCAGCCTTCATGCAAAAAGTCCACATTACAATAATAGAGC
>JAVFHW010070306.1:0-45062 GCA_032159205.1 Eurystomus glaucurus suahelicus
ATTTACAAGTTTGCAAACAGTGGAGAATGTGATATTTATGACCTTCTAACTCTGCTGAAGGTCTGCAAAGTCATCTCATGACTTTTAAATCTCTTTTCAATGTTATTTCAGGTGTAGGAAGCCTTTCTTTCCTTTTTTTTTGTTTTTTTTTTTTTGTTTGAGGCCACAATACACATTGTACAGGAGCTAGACCCTCAGGTTTATAATAACACCGTGTACACATTAAAAATTAAACAACTGAAGTTTTTTTCTCTCAGCTTTACTTTCTCTACCCATGTGTTCAAAGTTCCGTATAGTTTTATTCTTGACTTTGTCATCTAATCATTTTTTTTTCTCTACTGGTTTATTCTAAAGAAAACAAACCTTGTACCTGAACTTTTGAACTTGCAGTTTTAAATGCGTTTAATAACAAGCAACGATCTTTTGACTTCAAAGCTTATGCAACAGTGAGAGGTGAAACCATTAGAAAATATAAATATAAGCAAATACATATTTAAACAAGCCTTAGTGGTTGGTTTGTTGATTTCTCCCCCATAGGCAGTTGCATGTATTTATATTGTGAATGTGAAATATTTTTTTCAACCAAAGCTTAGTAATGCTAGGTCCGTGGAAAACAATTGTCTCCACCTTTACCAATTAAATATGTAAGAGTGAGTAATTATAAAGCAGTTGCTTCATAATTGAAAAGCTAAATATTTTTGTACTTTTCAGTGATAGTAACTTTTTAGAATACCTTCCTGACATAAGAAAGAGTACAAGCAGGTTTTAAAAGAGTCAGGATCCTCTGAGTTTGCTGATCCTGGAGTTTCATACAAATGTGATTATTCTCTGAATAATGTTATTCATTGCTAGTTCAAGTAAATATTTGCCTTGTCTAATAGTATTTGATGACCAGTACATACACTCTGAGATAAGTGTCAGAATCAGGGTTTTTTGCTGAACTACAGAAAGGTGTACACAGCAGTACAATTCCCACCACACTAACAAGAATTCACATTGTATCTCTGTTCCCATGTTAGCATTAGGGTTGGCTCCCCAAGGAAAAAAATCAAAGTCCAGATTTATTCTTACTGTATATCTCACCTTTATTAGCATTATCCAAAAGCAAAAATAAGCAACTACAGAAGAGTTTTCAGGCTTGTACTTATATGAGTTTTTCTTCCATGGTTTCACAGAAGTACATTAGCTCACTTAAGAAGTGTCAATAAAAATTACTTTTTCAGTGGAGGAGAGTCCCAATTCTCTCATCAGTGACTCTTTAACAGTGACGACAACAAAAAAACCATCATAATGCAACAGCCAAAGGAACAGAGAGGAAAAGGGAAGCTGGACAGATGCCCTTTTCTTATGGGTGGATAGCAGGGTGAGACTTCTAGATGAGGGGATTTTGTGCCGTAATGCAGTCAAGTTCTAAACAATTTCTCAGTGACTGTGGAGTTCCCTACCTGTTAATTTTTTAACAGGCTGAAGAACTCTTCCCAGTGTATTACACTGTGTTTCACCTATTTCTTCATCTAAGAACAAGTTAGTATAATGTAGGAAATCCTTTGCACAATTTGTTCCTGGAACTAGCATTTGTGTGATATGCTTAAGCTTTCTGTCAATTACCAGTGCTATTTTTTTCCAGCTTACTTGCTACTTTCTTGAATAAACTTGCACTTGCACTTTTCTCTAATAAATGGCTTGATCATCCTGTAGCTAAGGAACAGAATTGTGCAGAATACAAGACTATCACTATTTTCCACTGAGCTCCTCAGGACTTTGTTTATCCAAAATGCTGCTACGCGTCTCTCGTGGTGCAGCTGGAGAGAAATACAGCCACTCAAAGTACCTGGCAGTCTCTTTTGTCTGTAGCAGCCTCTGGGCTTTATTGAAATGTTACATTCCGAGAGGCCATGCAGATCATTAAGATTTAGTGGTATTTTCTAGACCAGCTTAAAGCAAGCAGCACATCTCCCTTTGACTCCATTAACCAGATGTGCCTGCTCTCACAGATACAGGCAGATAGACACCTAATCATCTTGAGAAGGTTGCCAAAAACTAAGGGGTGCATAAAAGGCTGGTGTCAGTATAGTTTTTCTTGAGACCTGAAACCAATATAAACAACCATCAGTGGTGAAAATGCTGCCCTCAGTTAAAAAAAAAAAAAAAAAAAAAAAAAAGTGTATGTTTTGCTAAGAATAGTTACAAGATTTAAAAAAAAAAACCTATTGTGATGTAAAAATGCTTAGAACTCAAATACATGATTGTCTGACATGCCTGTTTTGCTGAAAAGTAGGTGAAAAAGCTGTGCCCACAGGTAGATGGGAAAAGTTTTAAATCACTGGTTTTTGTGAAGTGGGCTGGTAATTATGTTTGAACACAAAGAGGACAGTCTGAAGTAATTTTCAGTGAATATCTTGTGTCAAAATCATAAACCATCTACACACATTTCCCTTTCTCTTCTGCTTGCACACTGTTACTCTTCAAGAACAAAGGCACACAAAATCATATTCTGCTCTTTTCTTTTGATCAGGTTTTCATTGTTGTTATGCTTCTTTAAGAGTGAATATCATCTTCAAACCAAATAAAATGACCAAGAAACAGTGCTCTGTAACAACCAGGAAGAGAGTGGGTACTGTGGTTGTGGGTAGAGGTAGGAACTGGGGGAACAGCCACAACAGAATAAACTTTCAGATGTTTCATAACCTTGTTATTTATTATGTGGTCTATATGGAAGCAGCTGGTTGAATAAAAAAGGTAATGAGTATAGAAGTGGGGCAGATGGTGCTTTAGAAAAAAACTGAGCCAAGATGTATCGATGTTGGTTCAATGAGGGAAATAACTTCGGTTTTGCTATTTTTAAAAGTGGGGGTTTTTCCAGTGGCTCACGGTGGCTTTTTGGTTATTGCTGATATGGAGAGAGAACTTCAGGGCAGAATACTTGATACCAGTAATATTTCTGTTCTATTCCTAAATTATGTATACACTTTTTCTTAACTATTTCTAGCTAAGAATATGTTCTTATCTTCTATAAGTGAAAGCAGTGGTAGAAGAGCACTGGAAATCCTGCTTTCATTCACTCAAGAAGTACTGAAAAAAATGAGAAATCTGTTTTTTTTTTCCTGGGCCTTTGTAGAGCAAAGTCATTTTAACCTGTGAAAAATGGATGCAGGATTTTTATTTGGTAGTGGTTTATATCCACGTTTCTTAGGAATAAACAGCTATGTAGGATGCAGAGATTCAAAGAGAAACAGACCCCAAATGTCACGCATATTTCAAAAGTGGGAGATTAAACTCAAATTTGCACTAACAATCATGTGTGGCTTTCTCTTTAGGGTGGGTAGCTTAGCTTCTATTTGTTTTGTTATTTTACACAGTGATAAAAGTCTCACTCCAGCTGACTTGTTTGTTTTCTTTGCTACTCTGTGTACTTTGTGCATGTCATTGCTCAATAACTCACAGTAGCTGCACTCCTTAAAAGGAATAGACTCACAGAAACTTTCTTACTGCCCCAAACAAGTTTGACAGGTTCAATGACCCCAAATACTGGTGCAGGGAAAAATATCCCAGATCCAGCCACCTTCCAAGTACACAGTATTTAGTATACTCTTACACTTCAACAGAAATACCTAAATTAAAGGGTACCAATTAAAGTAGCACTTATAAAGTGAACAATTAATTGAATAAAAATCACAAACCAGTCTAATCCTCAAAAGGCAAAACTGGTCCTTACAGTAGGAATACTTTGAAAACAACCACCACCAGCAGCAGCTCAGCTTTCTTTCTAACAGATAATTGAGACATATCATAGCTGAATTTTGCTGATTTAATTAGATTGTAGGCTGGTTTAATCTTTGCAATGTAAAGTTACCCACAACTCTAACACTGCCAACAAACAAAAAGTTATGAGAGTAAAATAAAACTGCTAGTCTGCCTTATCTCATGAGAGAAATAAAAAAAAAAAAGACATTAAGGAAGATGAGCAAATGAGGGAGCAATTTTCAGATTACTGTTCTCAGAAGTGGAAGGTTAAGGGAAAGACTAGTCTCTTAAATCCTAAAGGTTTGACCATGTAAGAAAATTTCCCTATGTAACTCCGCACGTGTGCTGCTGTTAAGCTCCACTAACGTTGGTGCCTTTTTGTAAAGGTGTTTTGTAAAGGCTTATGGTGTGCAGGAATAAAGAAGCTAATGTACATTTAACTACAAGCACACAATCCTGTTGCATGAGGAAAGAAATCCTCTGTTTTTACTGTTAAAACCACTGATTTGAATTCACATTACATAAATGTTTCAGTATCTATGGGGTAACTAAAGCCACCATCTCTTGTAAACAGCGGTGGTCCTAAAATTCTGTCAGGTTCAAGTGTTTTACGGTGCTGGTGAAAACACATTAAATAACTGAAAGTTCAGAGAAGGGCTTAGAAACCTATTGGATTAAAAGATGTGTTAGAAAAAAATGCATGTTTCTGTTACTGGGAAATACAATGAACTTCTGCATTTTTATATTCTCTTTTGTCATGTAGTCTAAACTTCACTAAAACTAATGTGTTACCTTCCACAAAAGCCGGTTTGGATAGACTGGTTTTACTCCCTGTGCTTCACCACCCCTATCTGGAAGGCAAGAAAGCAATGAATCCATTTCCACTGGATCACACCACGACTATGGCAGAGCTGGAACAGGAAGCTTGATTATATCACTTCCTGTCCTTTTCTTCAGTTTAGCTTAAAGCATTCAGTAACATTCAGGCAAATGCTTTTTTAAATTTATCAGTGTATTTACTTGTGCTGACTGATGGCAGTGTTTAATTAATTAAACTACAGCTGATAGTAGTACAACAGCTGCACTGTTCCAGGCTTCTGGTATTTCTCTTGGAGTTCATGATTTATTAAAATTTCACATCAAAGAGAACAAGACCTCCTCAGAATTTTTGGCTGCAAGTTATCTGGGCCTGTTTTAATTCCTGCACAGTATTATTCACAATTATCCCTACTTACTAATGGATTAGAAAGTATTTAATCATGCTCACATGACAGCATTTCACTATGTTCCCTTCAGGCATATACCAGATATCAGCATCTAGTATGCCTGGTTCATAATTTCTTCATCCTCATGTTTTACCACTTTCATAAAAGCACATAGGACCTAAAACATTACCAATATATTCTAATATACTTTGAAACAGCTGCCTGTTTAGTGCCACCTTATCCTTACCAGCCATTGGTATTTCAATTTCTCTATAACATTTCCGTACTCCTTTACCTTTGAATTCCTATGATTTATGACTAGGTTTTTTATTTTTTCTGTATGTTACATCTCCTTTCCCTTGCTTTTGCTACTGGGTCAAGATGAACTTTTAGCCAAATCTGTCATGTTACTGAATCTTTTTTTTCTTGATCTAAAACACTTCTTTAAAATTGTGTTTTTTCTTTGCAGTACTCTGTGCTCATTTTTGTTCCATATCTCACTAATAACTTTCCCTAGCTTTGGTAAATTGGAACTTTTGAAGTATCAGGTACATAGACTACTTTGAGGAACTCTCCTCTTTTGCCCATAATAAATGCAGGGGACTGGGGTGTTTTGCCTGAAGGAAAAGAGGCTCAGGGAAGACCTTATCTCTCTCTACAACTGCTTGAAAGAAGGTTGTAGCAAGGTGGGGATCAGTCTCTTCTCCCAAATGACAAGTGATAGGACAAGAGGAAACAGCCTCCAATTGCACCGGAGGAGGTTTAGGTTGGATCTTAGGAAAAATTTTTTACTGAAAGGCTTGTAAAACACTGGAACAGGCTGCCCGGGGAAATGATGGACTCCATCCACATTCCTGAAGTATTTAAAAGACACTTAACATTAGGCAACTTAGAATACCACTTTTCTGTCTGTCAAATGTGATAGGAAGATAGGAACTTGTAGCTGGGTATTTGTTTAGCCAGTCAGTCAGACCCTTTCATAGGCAGACTGCACAGGAACGCTGCACCAATACACCTGCTGTACAGGTAAGATACTCCTGCAGTCTACATAAAGAAGTAATAGGTTTTAAGAACTGAGGGAAGAGAGAATTGTCTTAAAGTAATGAATTTTAAATGGAGTGTTTATCAACCATTTTCAGAAGCAGGTATCAAAAAAGCATCCAAGGGTGACTGCACAGAAGGACAGATTCTCTGACATGAATGATGTTTTAGATCTATTAAAATGTGTAGATTTTTAATATTCTGTCCTTACAACAACATATAAAGTAGGTATGTTCTTTTTAAACAGCACATTTGATCAAAATTCCCAAATTTACCCAAAAAAGCCTATCTTGGTCTATTTACAAGAAACAGGTGCCTTATAAACTCTTACATCTTCAGCATCTTTGGTGGTTTATATAGTTAATTCTTCCGCTAGGAAGAAAACCTCTTCCGTATTTCTGACATGATTTTCCATTATTTTGTTTGTAAAAGTGACTGACATACTACTCACTTGCAACCTAGTGGTGAAATTTTAAAATTATTCAGCATTTAATTTGTGCCCATTGAGCACAGGGAAAAGTTGTGGAAAAAAAAAAAAGTAGCAGAAGCCTAGAATAAGCTCCATAACATCATGTTTAATTTAGTTTTTATAGGCATTCAGTCATTTTGATACTTAAAGTAGGAATATTCATCACAACAAAAGAGGCCATATAGCTCCAGCAGAAAATAGACAATACCTTTGGTATTGGAATTTGGTAAATATAAATAGCTAACAATCTTATGAGGAGTCTGTTATGTATGGTACTGGTCTTTCATGGATGACTCATTAGCATGCATGTAGGTTATTTATTTTTTAACTTTTTTTCCTGTAAATGAGTGGAACTACAATTCTGTAAAAGTATCTACTTACTGGTTTGCTCGCTGTGAAGTTGTAGCAGATATACAAGTATTGATCTCCTAACTCCTTGGATAATCATAATTAATTCCAGTCCTCAAATCCTGGACTTGGTACTAGATGTTTAGATTTCTATCCTAACAAAGAGGGAAGCAAAGTCTCAAGATCAACAGATGTTTTTCACAGGGCCACCACTACTCCTAGAACTGGGATATTCTCCATTAGCTCCCACAGGCCAAAAATGGTGCTTGTCCCTGAGGTTAAGCAACACCGAAGGCTGGCTTATGAAGTCAGTGTCAAGGCACTTATGTGACAGAATTTCTGCACTACTACAAATGATAAATGAAAGTCATGTTCTTGAATGTTAGTCCAGGAAAGATGGAAATTCAGTCAAGAATTTTCTGTTCTGTTCTTCTGAATTTCAAGTTCAGATGTGCTGTGACCCTATATTAGCACTTAAGTCTGGGAAAGGTACAAACCCTTTGCCAAACACAAATTACTAGACTTCCAGACTATGCTAAGTGCTTGCTTGTTTTTACAGTGTTCACTGTGACAGTGTTTGCTGTGCTAGAATATGGCTGATCAAAAAAGTCTTCCCTGATTTCTGTGGTGGATAAATAATTCCTGTTCTATTAACCGTAAGTAGTTACTGAATTAGTTTTCCACAAAAAAAAAAGTCCCCTCCTCCTGCATCTGTAACTTCAGCGTGTGGATACTTCAGTCTAGCGTCCTGCTTGTTCTCACTGTAGATCTCAGTACATTCTTAATGGTCATCTATCATCAATTACTTCTTTTCTGGCCACTTGAGAAATCCTAATTTGAACCCACATTTTACAGTGTCAGTAAAGGAGGGTATCTGTATATTTAATCCCGCCAGATACTACAGACTTGATGTTGTAATTACAGGCTCAAAATCAATAGCCAGTCATGATATTCATAACCCTGTTGGTCTCTTGTGGGCTCAAACAAGTCCACTGAAAACTGTTGTCTGGAATGTGAGTATAGGATGTCATTAGTCTTCCTGGTTCCCTTTGAAGTTATTTTTTTAAATGAAAATGAGAGGGAGGGATAAAAATCAGAAAGTGAGTAAGGTACCTCCATGGCAGCAAGTTCTGTTCCACTAAAGGAACAGCAGCACTGCGCTTGCTTTGAATGCAGAAACATCAGACGCTAAGACTTTCCATTAAAATTACTACTCTTTTGAACCCTGGGTTCACAGGTGGCACAGCAGGTCATGGTGACAGCAGTGTGGCATATGGGAATTTCCATGTAACCATGAGACTTTTAAATCATGCCACATCGGCCCAAGTCTATCTGCTCAAGACAGACTGCTGTTGGTGATGGAAATGCATGCTTTCTTCACACTGATGCTTCAACCTCTGTTACTTACAGAACTTAAACTAGTAAGTTACTGTTGGGAGATTTCAGATGATCAGCTCTAACAGAAGCCTCCTTATCAATCTTATAAATTAATCTTATCAATGCTTATAAATCATGGAATCATAGAATAAACACTTAAAGGCTGGGTGTCAGGAGGATGGGGTCACTCTTTTCTCAGTGGTGCCCAGTGACAGGACAAGAAGTAACAGGCACAAACTTGAACATAGGATGCTCTGTCTAGACAAGAGGAGGAACTTTACTTCGAGGGTGGAAGAGGCTGCCCAGAGAGGTAGTAGAGTCTCCATCTCTGGAGACATTCAGAACCCGCCTGGATGCTCTCCTCTCCAACCCACCCTAAGTGAACCTGCTCTGGAAGGGGGGGTTGGATTAGATGATCTCCAGAGGTCCCTTCCAACCCTTACCATTCTGTGATTCTGTGTGATACCTCTGAGAAGCAGCTTTTCTTCATAGATCTCAGCAGAGAAAAATTTTTACTCAAACACCTCCAGGCAGACAAACAAATCTATTTTCCCTCTACTAAAATATATGGGGCACAGGATTACTGAAAGCAAAGACTACAGTAGTATGAACAGACTTCAGAAACTGAAGTCTGCAGCAGCTAGACTTGTCTGACACTTCTTCTGGTGGCACGAACTTGTGTTTTTGCTTGCTGTGGTCATACTCATAGCTCTCAAAAGACAGCAATTCAGGACACAGTGCTGGAGAGCTGGGGAAAGGAATTAACCTTCTGGTTTTGTGGCCTAGCAGAAGACAACCATTCTTCTATGTTTCCATTAGAATGACTGAAGAGTGAAGAATTAAAAAGATCATCTGCTGGGCTACCAAAGTCACAATAACATTTTCTGATACTAAGACATACTAAATAATTGAATTATGCGTATTTTGCAGGTCAACTGGTGAAATCAGTTTCACTTCACTTATTGGGGATTGCAGCACTACTCTATTCCCCTCTGAAGCAATTTGGAGATGTCCTTCATTTTGAGTGCTCTGCAATAGCATGTATTACTCAACTCTTGGAACACCAAGAGTCAGGGAGAAAGAAGTCTTTAACTGCATTACTTTGTGATTTTTGGGACAAATGTTTAGAGAAGTCTCCTCGAGATATGCTACAAAGTATCTCATAACCCTGAACAAGTGAAAACTCACCTAAACAATTAAAAAAATTGTTTACTTAAGCTTTTCTCTGCTTATGAAATTTGTTGTGCTCATTTACACTCTCTAACACCATGACCTAGGATGGGTCCTCTATTAATCTTCTAGAGTTATATATTGTTTTGCTCTTCTGGTTTTAAACTGAGAATTACATTTTGCTCTCTTGAATGGAGTTGCTTTTGTTTCATATTAGCAGGGAATGAAATCAGCATGTATGAATGTGAATATATAGCAAAAGGAAATTGTTTAATTCATAACCACAGAAATCTTCTACTTGTGCCACCATTTCTATACTCTCCTACAAGAGATGCAAACAACTTCCAGACGTATTAAATAATAATGAAAATCAGTTAAGCTGTTTTTATAAATATTAGTCATAACATCATCTGCACACTTCTGCCATCTAGTAAAGAATCTGAATAACATGATTATTTATATAAGATGAGGAAAACAGATTCCTTCTGTCTTTGTTCCACTGTAGGCTGTTGCAGTTCAAGAGGAATAGCTCCATGAGCTAAATTATAGTGATATTACTGATTTATGTGTTCAAAGATTATTAGGCAACAGAAGCACCCAATTTGCTTACATTTGTATCTGGGCTTTTGCCTTTCAATTACACTCAGGTTGTTTAATTTAAGTAAAGTCAGATACAACAATGAAGTTCTAAAGTACTTGAAGAAACAAAATAATGGATTTTATATGGCAGTCAATTTCTTGAGCTGAAATAAATCAGGTCCTACCAGTAACTGTGAATGTTATTCTAAGACATGCTGAGAAAAGTAGCAATCAGGATATTGATACAAAACATTGTTCTGCCTTTCCAAAATCAGCATTTAGAAGAAACCAAATATTCTACAGCATGTGATAACAAATTGATTAGCCTCTGGTACATAATAATCACACTTGTGTGTACAGTTTAGTGACAGTTGTTAAGATACTCCAGATACTTCATCTTGAGATAAATGGAATTTTATTTTTAGGGAGAGAGTGATTCCTCTTTATAATAAATGTATAAAAGTGCAATATCTGAGATATTTACTGCATGCAAGTCACCTTTTTTTTGTTAGCATCATATAAAGTAATCTTATGCAATAACTTATCTCTGCAAGAATACATTTGAATTTATTGTCAAATTAATGCATCTCTTCAGTTGAGTGCCAGTCCGATCATAGCATTAACCACCTTATACAGGACTGTAGGAAAAAAGCAGATTTTCAGTAACATCTTGGCAAACACAGGTCTCTGTTGACAATGCAAAATGACATATCAAAATGGGTATTTTGGTCCAATTTGGCCCACGTTAGCCTACTATATCCTTCAGCTGACTGTATTACAGCTATAGTGTTATAGTTTTGTTTTCTGAAATGCCCATCCACAAAGCTAATTGCATCTCCCAGTACAATCAATTCTGTAATGACTACCAGAACTGAATCTGGTATGTGAAGCAACCTTCTCTTTATGGTAAACAGGATAAAGGAAAGATACAGAAATATAATCAGAGCAAGAAGGCAGGAACATGAAGTAAGGTTTAGCAAGAAGTGCGGTCTTCTTCAGCTGCATTACACTTCGTCAATTGTTCAATTTTATCAGACAACTTTACATTTACTTCGCAAGGATCAGAAAGTATTCCAGAGTGTACATACATAGCGCTGTACTGTAAAAATATTTTCATTAGATGGCGGAAGGCAATTAATCAGTGTGATAGACAGGTATTAACGGAGAAGGAAGGAGTGCCTTGGACAAGGACACAGTAAAACTTCAATGTCATGCACAGTGACAAGGCATTTTACATACCTTAAGATGGAAAACTTTGCTTTTTTAAAGATCTTACTGGAAATGAACTTTTTTTTTGTTTCCTTTTCTGAGACAAATTAAAGCCTAATTCTTGTATTTCTCCATCCCTAACACCAAGTGTGACTTGTTAGCTTCAGACTGACTACAGCTGGGTTTAGTCCATGTATAAACAAACCTGTTGTTCTTAAAGGGGAGCAGAAAAGAGTTTTCCTCATGCTGTAATTTCTTTTTCTTTTTTTTTTTTTTCCCCAGGATGAAAATACAATCAAGACCTTTTAAAGTGAAAAGAGCAATCCTTCCAAGCCAGAATAGCTAATAGCCCATGAAGTGCATAAAATGAAGGTTTTCAATAATATGCCCCGTTCAGGACGAGGTTTTTAAAGGGGAAGGAGTGTTACTCCTTTCTTTCTTAACTTCTAAGCCTTTCAGCCACACAATTCCACCTCTTCTACTTAGTCAGCTTAGCACTTGTTTGAACGGTTGGTTAGCCAAATTGCCTGAAACCCCTGAAAGTTAGACTACTAAACCAGCCAAGCAAGAAGAGGAAAAATGAATGGAGTTTTTCACCCAGTTTATTGGCTGGTCAGGTGGCAGGGCTGACATAACCGAGAGGGAAAAGCCCATGCAGCTGAGAACTGGGAATCAAGGAGGTCTTGGTTCCTTTTGGTAGCAATGAGCTATGAGAGGGGGTCAGCTGCCTTGATACCAGATACTGACAGTAGATGCATCCCCGGGGAGCTGGTAACTCTGTATTTTGTGGGAGTCTACAAATACTCTGGACCTGGAACACCTAGGTGTTTGGGACAGTATCCTACAAAGTGGCTGACAATTGGGTGATACGATCATAGTATGTGATGTAAGGTTTTATCACAACTATGCACATTTTATCACACAGATACAGTTTCTACATCTACTTCACATACCTAAATATCACCACTTACACTGTATTTTTGTTGACATTATCTTCACTGAGACAAAGATAAAATAAATCCCCACTGATCTCCCTCACATTCTGCAACAGGAAAGAAAAATCAGGAACCATTCACTCAAATCCTTGCTTAGGCAAACTCTTTGGAATTCGAGAATCTTTACTTAAACTGTTGTCATCACACAATAGAGAACAAACTCATTTTTGCAGCTGGCCTGAAATTCTATTTCTTCAGTAATGAAGATCTGAGATCCACTGATTGTTGATCAGGTATGAGCCAGACTCCTGAAAAGCAGTATGGAGGCATCTTTCTGCTATTCCTGTCATCGCATAGGTGAATAAAAAAAATCAAATTCTGCTCTTGCAGTACTACTGTGATCAGCCAAAATACTTCAGAAATTCACCTTGCTGTTTACAAATTCTGAAAATTTTCTATTAGTGAGATATAGACTGTTATTTCTTTCCCCCCATGCTTCTGAGTTTCCATTGTGTACAAGCCAAAAAATCTCTTTAATAATACTGTCAAATGACTCTCTCCACTGTAACAAACCTTAAATGTTTTAAACGTTCTGTCTGTAATAAAGATATTCTGGAAATTTTAATATTTAGACAATGATGACAGAGCACATATAATTAAAAAGTAATAATGGAATAATACATCTATCCAACATTTATCATAATAATAAGAAGCATTTTGGGAGAACAATAAGCCCAAATAATATTTCAGAAAAGCTAAATTTCGAGGAATGAAAATACTATAGTACAAAGTTATGGCCAAAAATATTGTATTTTCAACCAGCAACATTTTTGAGGGGCAGTAACTGTACAATATTAGTTTTTTTCAAAAAAAAAACTATTTCTGTCCCTCAAACACCACACAATACATGCATTTAAATGACACTTTAAGAACAGCAAATATGATCTTTATTTTTAAATACTGCAAGTTTAAAAATGTATCTGACACCCCCCCTCAACGAAAAAAAAGAAAAGAAAAAATTGGTCAAACAAGGACTTCCTGCAGCATGGTGAATGAGGAATCCAACAACAGACTTCAGCTTAGACTGTATTCTGAGAAAAAAAACAAACCAACACATTTACAGTAAGATTGATCTGGCTGACTTTTAGGTTTTTCACACTAGCTTCAAAATCTCCCTCTACTCCTTTCTTCCCTGCAGCATGGCTACATGCTGCATGCTACATGTGAAATTTACAGTAAGATCCCTTTAACTAGCTAAATAGTGACCCTCAATGTATTGCTGACTACGCAGAAATGTTACTGGTTTGATTTATAAAACTCTAAATGTTATGGGTACCCAAAAGTGAAAAAAGAGGGAGTATCAGTAGCTCCTCTTCTCAAATGAAATGTATGGTTTTGCAAGAGCTGTACTAAACTAACAAACTGGACAGGTAAAGATGGCTTTAGTTGTTTAATGTGTATTAAATTTTACAATTTATGGTTTATGTCAAAAGAGGGACTGTATTTACAAAGGTGTGAATTTCTAAAATACTGTGGTTAATTACCTACACCAGGACATTTAATTCCCTAATTTACCATGGTCTCTTCAAAAAATATTTACTTTACTGGTCTCTTTGCTAGAGGTAGGTCATCTGTAGGCCTTGTTAATATGCAGTGCACACTTCATTAGTACACTAATGTAATAGTCTGCAGGACAACCATGCACAGAGCTCCAAGAACAGCAGCACATGTAATAAATTAATTGGCTATATTTTATTTTTTTCATGTGGGTTAACACGTCTTTTGTTTTCTCCTAATACTTCAATCCTTGGTGAAGAATCTGTAACAAGGAAAGGGTCATGAGGTTGAGTAATTGGAAAGTCTTCTGCACCTGAACAACCAAAGGCTAGGAGTCTAGCAATATCTTTATATGCAGCCCTTTTCCCCCCATTTAGAGTTTTTGCAAATCATGCAGTCAATTCTGACTGATATCCAGCATAAAAAGTCTCTTCTCCACTTTCAAACTTAAAAAAGTGATTCACAATCATGTGGCAGTATGATTAAAAATTACAGTCCATACACCTTGACAATCAAAAGAGTCTGAATTATAAAAAGTAAACTGCCCTTATAGCTGCATCATCCTATATATGTAAGGACAGCGCCAGTTAATTTGTGAAAAAGGCAAGTTTAAGGTTCTGTAAAACACACGTTACGGCTTTCTTGTGCTAGTGAACATCTAGAATACACAGGTTCCCAAGACATTTTCTTTCCCTCCTCCCCTGCTTGGACATTCAAAGAAACCACGTAATTTTGGCAAAGTTAAAAGGATTACTGCCTTGATGTTTTTGCCTTCAGCTTCATGTTAGAGGCACAAACTTCTGCACTCATGCACTGTAAGGCGTAGTAGAAACCACCGGTTAAAACAACAGCAGCGGCAGCACCACCACAATGGAGTATACCGCAAGTGGGAACAGCTGTGTCATTTCAAAAGAAATGTTTCTGTAAACTGTCACACTGCAATGCTGTGTTAGGTGATTCACCTAAAGCTTGCCTCAGCATGCTGATTTTTTTTCCAGAACATGCTCAAATGATCTAAACAGTGCCACAGGTTCGACTTACCTAAAATATACCAGAAGTAGCCCAGTGGCACACACTCTTGCATCTGCAATCACAATGTAACTGTAAAGCATGAGTAAACTTTTGTTTTGTTTTTATACAAAACTCAGAACCACATTTCCTGCTCCTCCACCCGATGGCCCGTAAGAAAACAGAACACAATAAAAAGACTCAAACAAACTCAAACTTTTGTTAGATACCACTGTCTTGGGTTTTTCTTTTTTTTTCTTTTTTCTTTCTTTTTTTTTTTTTTTTTTTTTTTGTTGGTTTTTTTTTTTTTTTTTTGGCTACAGTTCCATTAATAGCACTGAATCCCACATGGGCAATGTATCCCCAGGTTAAAAGACGGAATATTATCAACAGTGGAACTGTGAAAACAGCAGCTTTGTTGCATTTATAGCAAGAAGATCTGGGCTGATTTTGTTATGCTGTGTGTAAGAGTCACTGCTCTGATCCCCTATTCAGAATGTCAGTGTCACTTTTTATAGCCTAGATCTATATGCTTTAGCTTTATTAAATAAAATGCTTTAACTCCTTAAAATAATTAACAAAAGTGACTTTTTGGTTGTTGTTGTTATATCTAAGGTTCCTGCAGTTTCTGAAAGACTGTTTGATCTGATGTTCCGTATTTTTTCATGGCATTTTTAGGGCAACAGCATATAGTACGCAATAACTCTAAACTTACTTTTCTAATAAAGCCTATTAAACTTATATTTAAAAGCTTATGTTCCAATTGTAGATATAATGGCACAAGTCCTTCTAGTAAGACTGATTTCTACACCTGTATAAAGCCCTCACAAGATTTAAACATTATTTTCAATGTGAATGGCCTCTGTCTGGGTGTCTCCAATTTACTTCTACTCAGGAATGTGCAAATGATTTTATACAGCACGATGCTAGTACCGCTCTGTACTATAGTAATTTTTTTTGTTTTGTAAATAAAAAACAACAACAAATCCCTAGTCAGAAATAAACTGACAAAATTTACATTCTTCTCTCTTAAAAAAGTAAATAAAATAACATTATTTAAAATGTGAATTAGCTATAAGACATACAATACAATTACATAGATACATATCAATACAGCACATTCAATCTGCCAAAAATTAATGATTACAAAGCCAATATGGATGCTGCCATATATATATATAGATGTATGTACAATGATTATAGCATTCGTAATTGCACTATACCTACAACCAGTTTTAAATTACAAGGTGTTTTAAGAGGGAGCAAAAAATAGCAACTGTTCTTATTATTGTTGTTTTGGAGCTGGGAGGGTTAAGGATGAAAAACACCTCAATAGTATTTATAGTTAATTTTGGTTATCAACTAATAAGCCATTCTTTTTTCCACCTCCCATCTGCTGCTATGAGGCAGCAATTTCTGTGTTAAGTGCACTCTAGTGCTACTTTTGTTGCAGATAATAAATTTAAATTACATGTCCGAACTCTGATTTTTCTATAGCTTGCCAGCAACCATGCACCTGGTCAAAAAACACCTTTCAATCTAAGCTGCAGAATAAAGGCTCATCAATGTGTGCTGCATTTTTGTCGTCAAAAAAAACCCTGCACATTTAAATTTCAAGAATGATTTTATCACTGTTTCATTTACATTAATGAATCTTCTTTAAAGAACGTTGAGAGAGGCTATTTTGCATGAAAGCCTATTGAATGTCTGTGAATCAGTTACTTAACAAGCAACCTTATCAAGAAAGGTTCCTGAACATGTTTCTCTCATCAATGATTTCTTGTTATACAACTAAAAATGCCTTGATTCTATTACAGAAAACAATCTCATGCCATATCTGACATAAGAGATTTAAACTCTCTTTAAATTAGTCTGCCACATGCATGTTCATGTAGCATATTCACTTACACTGTAGGTTTTGGCATTAGAAAATGGAACACTTTCTATAAAAGGGAACATACAAGCTGAAACCGTATTTATCATTTGGCAGTTGACTCAATCAGGTCAGTTCCCAACCCATCAATTTGGCATTTCAATCAGTATCTCATGTTGCAAGAGCATTGGTTTTATAAAAAGCCAGATTTGGCAACATTAATTTTATACAATAAAAATAATTTTTCTATTGTGGAAAAAGAACACTTAAAAAAGCTCTAACTTAAGAAAAAACCCCCGAACAACTGAAAAATAAACCACTGTTACAGGCTGTAGCCACTGGGGAAAATGTAGTGTCTATGACGTTTCTATTTGGCATTTGTGAATAAAAGAAGAGAGAAAAAAATGGCACATGGCAATTAAAAAGAGCTTCTAAGATATTCCACGTACATCCCAGGTTGTGTCTTAATTATTTCATCACTGTCTTCTGTGCACCTTTCCAAACTGCAAAAATATGGTTAAATTTAATATCTTTAGACAACTATAACTGTTTTGCAATCCCCATATTTTAGTCTCAAAAGTGAAGACAGAATGAAGACACGCATGTCAATAATTTAAAAATCACAGTATCAATACTTCTGATCCTTCAGAGAAAGTATATACTGTAAAATTAGAATGATTGATTACTTAAATTCTGATGATAGTATTTTCCTGACCAAATCACTCAACAGAAAAATATTTCACCCAGGAACGCAACTAGGAAAAAAAGGCCATTGTACCTTGTAAAAGATAAGGGGGAAGGGGAAGACGGGAGAGAAAAAGGGTCAGGGAGAGAGGAAACCAGCTTGATTTTGCTTCAATAGCAAAAAACTGCTATCCTTTGTAAATGTATGACTGAGAATTTAAAACACATTGAGTCACAAGGTTTTGCCTAAAAAATGAGGAAAAGTGCTGTGAATGTACTTCAGCATCTTTTGTTTTTCCTCGGTATAGTTTAAATAAAATCATAATATTAACTACAAACTCTGTGGACGTTCACAGAGTCCAGGCCGGCAATAAATTAGTATTATGCAAATTGTTTTCACAGATAATACAGTCCCTCTTGTGTATCTTCAATCACGCAAAGTTGGTTTTGGAGGGCCTTGTAGGCACAGTTAGACCAGGTTGTACTCCTTCAGGTTTAACTGTAGGATTGTGTCCTTGACAGCAGCAAAGACGAAGCGGATATTCTCTGTGTCTGTAGCGCATGTGAAGTGGGAGTAGATAATTTTGTCACTGTCTGGATTCAGGTCTACGAACATCTTCAGGATAAACTCTCGAGCTGCTTGTGCATCCCGTTGTGGTCCTGATAATTAAGAAGACAAAGTCAGTTTTCTTAAAGTAAATTCAGTATTTGAACGTCTTTAACAGAAAACCAGAAAGGCTTAGTTTGTGGTCCTCACATCAGGGAAGATGGGGAACTTTTTACTGAGCAATAGTAATATCATTTACTTTCTTCCTAGTAGGAACTATGAAAAACAAAGATCGACGGAAATTTCAGAAGCTCATCAATTTACAGCTATCATGTTACAGCTGCTCTTTTCCTGATGACTATTGTCTTTCTTTGGTAAGATAGTGTTTGAAACAGGTGATTTATAACTGCACGGAATGAAAACCAAAAAAAAAGCTATGCTAATAGATCTTTAAAAATGTTAATAGAATTGGTGAGTGTTCAGTCTACACCTACAACAATTAAACCATAAAGATTTTTAGCACTGCAACATTTACTAGTTTTATGAGGATTTTAATAGATACCATACGGAAGTTATATCCTGAACTGGTGTGACTCTGTCACCAATAGAACTTATTGTTCTATTGTTCTATTCACTTATTCAGTGGTAATAAAATACATATGCTTTCCAGCTGAAGCTGTCTGATTGCAAAAGGCTCATATTCTAACAAATCACTTGTTACCTAAATTATGTACAATAATGATCCTTTCAGATCTAAAGTAAGGTTGCAATTCTTAGAAGGATAGAGAGTCTATGTGAGAGTCTATGTAACCAAACCACGTGTTCAGCTTTGCAGAAGACAAAAGTTAAAGTAATGACTTGCAGCCTGGAACAGTGAGGATTCATTCATGTGCACAGCCAAAAGAACCGGGCAGAAGCAAGGACATTAGCCACAAGCTGCTGAATTCTGTTCCATTATTCCATTGCTGTTTCTGAAGGCCATTACATTTCTTCTGTGCTGCCTCCTCCTCCTCTTCATTACTCCTGTTGTTACATGGCAGTATAAATATCAGTGCCCAGCTGCTGTATGCAGCTCTTGTTCTCCAGTAGTTATTAAATCTGTACTTTGAGCATTAGCACATGCCCACATGCTTTTCAACAACCGGACAATAAACCTTATTTTTAACACTTCAAGCTTGCAATTGCTAACATTTCCAATTTGGATAACTCTATAAAATGTAGGTAGGGAATGAATGCAGAAGAATCACATACTTTCTGGTCTGCTGCAAATCCACGTGTAAGGGGAGTAAGATTCTGCAGTATATGGGTGTATGCACATGAACACATATATACGCATATGTACAGATGACACGTTTCGTGAGATTTAGGGATGTAAACAGATCATAAGCTCTATGAAGCAGGACAGAGGGCTGTTCAACACTTCTACAGCTTCTAAAACACAATGGCCTCTAGCCTTTGGCTTGGTCACTCAGACTCTATAGAAACAGTCGCAAGAGTAAGTCTCATGCTACCATGAATAAATTTGCAATATTTATGAAGAAAACTCTAAGACTTTCAAAGATAATAATTTCTTCACAATAAACCATTTACTGTTTCAAACAATTTCCTATAATTCTGTTAAAAGAGTTTCATGGTAGCTGGACACAGCACTCTCTGTAAATCTACTGCACTATTCAAAGCCTGTATCCAAATCTTACCTATCACACCTCTACTGACTATCATGTAATTTCAAATTTCATTTGACTGAAGTTCAGGTATGGAAAACTGAAGTTAGAAAGGACATTTATGACCTCAGGAATTCAAATTCCATTTCAAAAAAACGGAATGAGTCAATGTTAAATTTAGACTGCAAAGTGATTGTGATCTAAGTAATATTGAGACTTGCAGAAGAACTGCCAAAAAGAAGTCAGTAGGTTTCTTGTCCACTGCTCCCTAATAAGCGGATTTCAAAGAGTGTCTCTCCATGACAGATTCAAGATCTATACAAGGAGTACCACATCAATATTTTTATCTCCTCTTCCTCCTGACTAGGGCCCTTTTTTGTCTTTGTTCTCTCTCCCTCTTCCAGCTCTTCAGTCCAGTCTGGGAGTCAATCTTCTAGTACTAGCCATGCAAGGATATCTTCATGCTATACACTGACCTCTGAGCATGCCTTGGTTCCCCTTCCAACGCTGCTCCAATACACCGTGCAGCAGAACTACTTAGCTTAATTCAATCAGTCCACTTTGCCATCCTGGCTAGCAGTTCTCATTCCTATGCTACCTTCTCCCTTGTGCAGGAAATGGATGGAAGAAGTGATCCAGCTGAAAAATCCCTAATTCTGATCCCTTCCTCAGATCTTCCCACCTCCACAGTGTGCTGGAACAGAAGAGGAGACCCCATGACCTCTCTGCAAGCCACAGACACCCACGCTGCCACCAGAACAAATCAAATCAAACCATAAGCTTGTCTATGGAGCCAAGGCCAGCAGGATCTGTAGAATTAAGAGGCAAAGACTCTTGAAGACTTCCAGATCGTGACTAACAGAATCAAAGAATGGTAGGGGTTGGAAGGGACCTCTGGAGCTCATCTAGTCCAAGCCCCCTGCCAAAGCCCTTGTCCTGTCACTGGGCAACACTGAAAAGAGTTTGGCCCCATTGTCTTGACATCTGCCCTTTAGATATTTGTAAGCATTGACAAGATCCCCTCTCAGTCTTCTCTTCTCCAGGCTAAACAGACCCAGGTCTCTCAGCCTTTCCTCATAAGAGAGATGCTCTAGTACTCTCATCATTGTCATAACCCTCTAAAGAATGCCTGCTGGACACTCTCCAGTAGCTCCCTGTCTCTCTTGAACCGGGAAGCCCAGAACTGGAATCAGTACTCCAGATGTGGCCTCACCAGGGCAGTATAGAGGGGGAGGAGAACCTACCTCGACCTGGTGGTCACACTCTTCTTAATATACCCCAGGAGACCATTGGACTTCTTGGCTATAAGAGCACATTGCTGGCTCATGGTTAGCTTGTTGTCCACCCAGAATCCCAGGTCCTTCTCAGTGGAGATGCTTCCCACCAGAGGAACCCCTAACCTCTACTAGTGCATGGGGTTATTCCTCCCCAGGTGCAGGACTCTACATTTGCCCTTGTTGAACTTCATTAGGTTCCCCTCAGTTCAAATCTCGCTGAATGGCAGCACAACCTTCTGATGTATCAGCCACTTCTCCTAGTTTTAAATTATCAGCAGATTTGCTGAGGGTACATCCCGTCCTTTCATTCAGGTCCCTGATGAGTACGTTGAACAAGACTGGAGCTAGTATTGATCCCTGGAGAACACCACTAGCTACAGGCCTCCAGCTGGACTCTGCTCTGCTGATCACAACCCTCTGAGCTCTATCATTCACCAGTTCTCAATCCACCTCACTGTCTGCTCTCCTAACCCACACTTCCTGAGCTTCTGTATGAGGAATTTATGGGAGACAGCATCAAAGGCCTTACTGAAGTCGAGGCAGAGAACATCCACTATTGTCCCATCATCTACTCAGGCAGCCATGCCCCCACAGAAGGCTATCAGATTGGTCAAGCATGATTTCATAGAATCATAGAATGTTACAGGCTGGAAGGGACCTCCAGAGGTCATCTAGTCCAACCTCCCTACACAAGTAGGGACATCTACTTAGGTCAGGTTACTCAGAGCCTTATCAAGCCTGACCTTGAATGACTCCAGGGATGGGGCCTCCACCACCTCTCGGGGCAGCCCATTCCAGTGCTCTATGACCCTCATGCTAAAGAACTTTCTTCTAATATCCCCTTGTGAATCCATGTTGACCACTCCTGATAAGCTTTTTTTCCTCCACATGCTTAGAGACGACCTTCAGATTGAGCTGTTCCATCTACTTTCCATGAATGGAGGTGAGGCTGACTGGCCTGTAGTTTCCTGGGTCCTCCTTCTTGCCATTTTTGAAGACTGGAGTGACATTGGCTTTCCTCCAGTCCTCAAGCACCTTCTTCTGTTCTCCATGACCTTTCAAAGATGATGGAGAGTGGCTTAGCCATAACATCAGCCAGCTCCCTCAGCACTTGTGGGTGCATCCTCCAATAGCCCTATCAATCTACAATCTTTTTTTGCCTCACCAAAGGCAAAGGACAGGAAAAAATGGGGTTTCTATGAGCTGAGTGGCTGAGTTTTGTTTATTTTTTCTGCACAAGCATTTAACACAGGCTTTACTGTCACTCAAGTGGTGGTAGCAGACTTTAAAGACTTCTCACCTTCAGGATGTCATCCAGGGAACCTGTCATACAAAGTAAACTTGTGAGCGTATTTCTATTCACCTGCCACTTCTCTTCTGCATGGCACTATGAAACTAAACTTACACTGACTCATAAACAACAAGGTCTGATCCTACAGGCTGTACCCTCTTTCCTTCCCCTTAAAAGAGGAAACAAATGTTCATTTTTCCTATTATTACTTTCTATATTTAAACATGAGAGATTTAAATCTTTTATTCAGCTTTCAAATCTGCTATTCACTCCATGGTAAGACAAAACAGATTTTCTTTTTTTAAAAAATAGGAGCATTTAGTTCCTTAGACCTCTTATTGTATGAGTTTGATTCTTCTCTGTTACCAAGGCCTCCACTCAGTTACCTCAATATATGTAGCTTTTTACCTCAGGAGAACTTTCCCAGAGTACAGTTTTAGTAGGAACAGTTGTACAATCCACATACTTTTTTTTATGGATAAAAACATTAAGCTTGACATAAATAATGTAAAGTTAAAATAAAGGAAAAAAGAGGTACAATAAAAAGGTGGAAGGAGTGATACTGGTTTCTCTGAGTGCCACAGAGAGGTTATGACACTTCCCCTCAGATATTCAGCCTTATACAAAACCAATTTTCAAAAAGAAAAGTGTGGGGAACAACATGTAAAAGTAAGGAATGCATTTTTTATTTATTTTTAGCTTTTATACTTCAGTTTAAATCCTCAGCCTAACTTACAAAAAAGTACTGAATGTAGTTCACTGCTAATATGACAATACTCATCTCAAAGTCAACAGTCTCCCATGAGTTACGATTACGCACAAGTGCAGTATAAAATGAAATCCAAGCAGTCTAACAAATCCCACAAAATTTCAATAATATTTTAAAAATTAAGATGATTAAAAGCTGCAAAGTACCTTTTTAAATTTTTTTTTTTTTTAAGAGCAAAATATATCACAGGATCTATCTGTCTAGCATTTGGACAATGCTATTATAATTTGTCATTACTGCGGTGTAAAGAGAGCAAGAGCTCTGATGTCATTATACTTACCGTCATACTCTGGAAAATAATCAACTAGATGGGAGTACATAATCTTCTCCTCTAAGAGATCTTTTTTATTTAAGAACAGAATGACTGAAGAGTTCTGGAACCACGGATATGTGATAATTGTCCTAAAGAGTGCTTTGCTTTCTTCCATTCGATTCTGGAATGAAAAAGAGAGTGCAATTTTGGTGGTAATTTTTTTTTTTTAGTTAAAAAAAACCCAGATGCTGTTGCTGAGCCATACAACAATGTGTCAGATAGCTCAAGACCATTTTGGAATAAGTGTATCTTTACTTGCATTAATTTGCATTTTAAAGAGACCAATATAAACATGAAGAATAGCAACTTTTAAAAAAAAAAAACAACCCTCCCAAAAAAATCAATGGACCCCCAGCCCCAAAAAAACAAGCCCTAAAAAAATTCCATTTTGTAGAAGATGATGGTTTGGTCTCTTACGTCACCACAGAATCTTCAAACAATTTAGAAAACTTTACTGCATGCTGGAGTGGTGGGTGAAAATAAATAGCTGAATTTATAGAGTGAGAAACTAATTCAGAGGAGTAAAACCTTTGCTGTCTTGCAGTCAGTTATGACTCACATTGATTTCAAGGGTGCCAGGATTTCATTCAGAAAGGAGAAAAACTGAAATGTTAATACAGCTGAGCATAAAACCTAAGTCCTTAGACTGTTAATCAGACCATGTTTTCTTCTCAAAATTCTCTACAGAATTCCTCTCTAAACAAGGCCTTACAGAAAGTCAATGGGAACTACACAGGATAGTTTCCACTTCTGCAGTTTGATGAAAAAGAGAAGGCAATGTAAACTTAGAAAGTGCTGTATAAAATATAATATTTACCTAAACTCATTAACATTTATATCTTCTAATGTGACATTCAGAAGGTCAATCAGTGTCATGGCTCAATTAGCAGTGTTCTTTCCTAGTAAATTTATAAGCTATTGAAAACCTCTCAGTAAGAACAGTGCATAAATAAATTCCTTATCTAGAGTAAGAGCTCCTGCTTTTCACAAAACTTTTCAAGAGGGCTGCAATGTTTTTATCTATAATGCTGACTGTTTTTCCATATCACAATTCCAAACACAATTGCAAAGACAAAATAAATAAACTGGTTTGGATAAATTTATGATCCTTCCTCCAGGAAAGCTCAAGACAAGTGTGTTCTGCAAACATTGTTATTAGACCCAGAGCACGTTTTCACTTTCTGTTTGCAAAGGATGCCAAATGAGATGAAGCAGAAAAGGTATGCAGGCTAAAACTACATTGACATCATGCCTAAAACAACTTCTAGCATCCTATCAGCTAAAACATTAACTCTGTAACTGCTGCGTATCATATAAATACCAGGACACATACACAACAAAGAACAAAAATACTGTGTCTTCAATGTAAGAAGAGTATGTCTTGTATTACATGTTAGTTATGAATTATGTACAATAACATTCCACAGAGTCACTTATTTCCTATCACAAATTTACAATGCCTCTCAAGTCCTTTCAGATTTCATTTGAGGAATCTGACTTAAACCTCTTCTTGGTGAGGTATCTACTAAGGATTGCTTCCACTCAACAGAGAGATCAGAGATGAAGCAGGTTTCCATGATTTGGATGTGGCAACTCAGGACATGGTCTAGTGGTAACGGTAGTGTTGGGCTGATGCTTGATCTGATGATCTCGGAGGTCTTTTCCAACCTTAATGATGCTATGATTTCAAAGGCAATTCAATTAATTAAAAAACAATTTGGGAAAAAAAAGTATACTAGTAAGAAGTCTGTGTAAAAGAGCTGCTTCCCAAAAGTAATGTTATATCAAAGGAAATAACTACAGCCTTAAGATATTTACAGAAGTGGTCAATATGCACAGTCTAACACAACTGAAAGAAATGCTCAACTGCTTTGGAAAAAATATATAGTTCAGGATGTCAGTAACTGAAGCCAATAAAACAGTACCAGATTATCCCACCCTCATTCCCTTCACTGTATTCCGTAGTGTAGTCAAAAGTTTCACTTCATACAAAAGCCACTTGCATCCAAAAGTCATCCAGTTAACTGTACTTCCAGGTGGAGCCAGGCTAAACCTGTATCTTTTCCTGACTCTGGGAGAACAGTCTTTAAAGAGGCAACAGCAGTAGACTGTTGCCCTTGATGACTTTGTATTAAATTATCCAGTCCTAAAAAAAATTAAGTCAGAGAATAGTGGGAACTAATAAAAAATGCACATTACATTGCCAGAGCCCACTGAAGTAGAATTATTTCTTATGATATGAGAATCTTGCCCCATATATTGTAACAGATGAGGATACTTGGAAGGTAAGACAGTAAAGTCTTGTGTACTAAAATAGAACCAGCTGAGAGAACTGCGCTTCGTCAGCCTGGAGAAGACAAGGCTCAGGGGAGACCTTACTGTGGCCTTCCAGTATCTGAAGGAGGCCTACAAGAAGGCTGGGGGTGGCCTACAAGAAGGCTGGGGAGGGACTTTTCACAAAGGCCTGTAGTGATAGGATGAGGGGTAATGTGTTCAAACCAGACGAGGGCAGATTTAGATAGGAAATTAGAATGAAATTCTTTACCCTGAGAGTGGTGAGACACTGGAACAGGTTGCCCAGGGCGACTGTGGATGGTTCATCCTTGGAGGTGTTCAAGGTCAAGCTGGATGGGGCTTTGAGCAACCTGGTCTAGTGGGAGGTATCCTTGCCATGGCAGAGGGGTTGGAACTAGATGATCTTTGAGGTCCCTTCCAACCCAAACCATTCTATGGTTCCATGAAATAGTAGCTCTGAGAAATAGTAACTATCTTGATACAAGGATTATTTCAGAGTGTACATCACTACAAAACAGCCTTTACTGAACCTCCACCAGCACAATGAAGCAAATACCAAGGATTATGACATAAGGAAGTTGCAGACATGTTTTCTAAGGAGCTGGGCAAAGGATGACAAGCTGCCCAAATCAGTTAGGAAAAAGGTCACTCTTCTTAAGAGTGACAGGTCTCTGAATTTTGGAGATTTCTTCTAAAGGAAAAGACCACACAATGCTATATTCTGCCCTTACAAAAGAAGTGTGGGAAAAAGGACAGGATATCACTCGTTATCTTCTCTGAATGTATGTTACATTGCAATGCTCCACAGACAAATCTGCCTTCATAAAAGACATCTGTAACAAGATGGTACTGCTAGAACTTCAAACAGTCAGATCAGTCAGTTCCAAGGATTCAAAGAAGGTTTCTTATCATTCATATACTTAAGTGCCTTGCAAAGCCTCGTAAAGATACTAAAAAAGAAACTTCCTTTCCAGTTCATTTCATGACAGGCGTAAGATTATGGATATATTATGAAATGACTGCTATTGTCAGTGCCGTTTCACTGGAAGAGAATCTTAATCTTGGATTCAACGATGTCATGAAGGAAATACCCGTGGGGCTGTCTGTTTTCTCTGATTGTATCAGCTGGTCTAATAAAATTGTTGCCTCTTTCTACAGATACTGCTTATTTTAGCTTTTGTATTGTCCACAAGGATCCTCTAAACAGAAAATATCAGTTGTTATCTGACAACACCATAAAATACAAGGCTGTTACTGCAGTCAGACATCACATTAACATCATAGTTTTGACATCAAGGAAATAAAAAATCCATAATTAGGTGTTAACTCTGTGTTTTGGGTATTTTTTTCAGTCTTTTGATTATGCATAGATCTAGTAATAACAACATAAATGAAAACTCAAGGGGGCTCAGAGAAGGGAAGAAAAACTAGTAAACAGGTGTCTTAACTTCACACTCAGGTTGTGGATTTTTCCCTACTTTTTTTCTGCCTCTTCTTAGTGCCACGAACTGCACTTACAGTGTAAGAAAACAAAGTACTTAACATGTCCTGAAGACAGATCCTCACTATGTATTAACCATAGCTGTGCCTTCTCTGGGTGTGTTGTTATAATATATTAAAACCTAAAGGCTCTACCTCTTCTGTTTCTTTTCTATAACTCCTACCTTTAGGTGAGTGTTTTTTCCATAACTGAGCCCATTCTTAGCAAGCAAATTAAAATGCTTACCAGTTGCCTCAATCATGAGAAATCTCACTGGCTTCTTCACTTTCCCTGTTCTTAACAGGAAGGTAGACAGGATCTTATTAAATACATACTAAACTCTCAGCACTTTTTAAAAACTGTCCCAAAAGCCAGCATTGTAAACTTCGAATTCATATGTATCATTATGAAAAACAATCAGCCTCAGGCTTCTCCTTCTGATACTATCACATGCATTGAATCAAACCATTTTCTTTTCATAGTTTCTGTTTTAAGAGAGAAGCGTCAAAGAAGGCAAAGGCACAACAAAAGGAGGACAGAGATGAAATGTTATAGCTTCAATACCAATGGAAAGTGAGGGACTTCCTAGGAAAACACTGCAATCTGTATTTTGAATTTAAGGACTGTTCTTGTTAAACCTGTTGCTAAAGAACTCAGCATAGTTATAGTGAAGAGCAATCGCTGTCAACTTATGTGGAGGTAGCTGATAAATATCCAACACAAGCGCTCAAGATGATCACTAAGAGATACATGTTTTTAACATGTAAAAAAGTTGGATTCAGCAAAGTACTTCTAATTTGTATCATCACATGCGCACCATTTTCCTTTACAAAACATATAGGCAGCATTACTGCCAGAATATTTTAATCAGAGAATGTCTGACAAGATGAAACTGTTGAATTACCCACTTTTCTGAAAAACACATTATGATTAACAGGATGCACTTTTTCTTATGTAAGAAACTCACGTTACAGTATTTTTACTGGAAATGGGGATAGGATTACAAGGAGTATAGAAAAAGACCACCACTGGGGATCTGACCTTCTGTCAGATGCAATGCAAAGGAAGCCTTGCCAAAGCAAGCAAGATAGCATGGCTCTTTGAAAAGAGGATGGGAACAGTGCAGAGTAGGCAGCGTTCAACAGTTTGCTCAAGCACTTTGTCTAATGTCATGAGCCAGCTCTACCTCACCAATTGCTTCCAGAAGAATTTTATTTCGGCTTCAATGGAAACACCTGCAGAAAGAAAGTTGTGAATAACGAATATGCAGAAATAAGCAGCTGGAGTTGGCTCAAGGCTTTCTCAGCAGCTGACAGCCCTTCTCAGCAGTGATGCCAACCTTCACAGCAACTCGCCTCCGACAGCAGCAACAGCTCGTCGTGGCCTCCCTGGATTTGCAGGCAGCTGGCACAAGGGACATAAGAGCACAATCACTGTTTTCACCATTCCCCAAGATCTGCTGGCCTGGGCAACTTCCCTGCTGTGCTTATGTCTTCAGTCAGTCCCAAACTGCATGAAGACATTGGTATCGCCAGCCATTACTCTATTTTCCTCATTATTATATACAGACACCAGCATAAAATTCTCCCATCCTCCACACAGCCTGATGCAGTCACCAGTCCAATGTAAAAATACCGCAATGAAAAAGCAGAATAAAAATACAGCAGACAAACTCCACAAGTGAACAGAAATTTGTTATCTATAAACAGATCATGTAATCTTGGACAAGATTATTCCACTTTCTTATTAAACATTGTACTTATTCACAATTCACGGACTGCCCAGTTTTATAACTAGAAACATGTTTTTATGAAACAAAAATAACATTTCTTTCTACCATGTACCTCTTCCAACATAAAAGATTTTACACTGGTGAAGTTTTTGTATGATGGTTAAACATTAACACAGATGTAACTAGATACACAAACCATGTCTTCTCACATGATTGTCCAAATGTAAACTCTTACTCCTCCTTATTTTTTAATAGATTAAAAAAGAGTATAATTCCTTCAACTTTTTTTTTTTCAATCCTGTACGTTCAGTTTTCATGTTAAAATAATGGATTTTTAGTTTGGGTTTATGCATTGAAATTCTCCTTTCTATCTGTTGCTCTGGAAAAATATGCAATTACTCCTGTAATTACAGAAATACCAGAATTGGCATAATTTATAAACACTTGACTTTAAGAAGGCAAATTCTGAAAAATACCTGGAAAGCGCTAAAATAGCATTTAAAAGCTCTATCAGCTGGTACCCAGGGAAGGGAAAACAGCAGTTCCCAGATGATAAACATAGAGCTTTGACAGAAAAGACAAAGTACAGTATTAATGTGGAACAATACAGAAGCAGTAGTAGAGTTTCACTCATTATTGTATTTAGGATTGTCTAGAGTGGCATCTAGTGGGCATACTGTAATTTACACATTGAACAAAAATGTAACTCATTTTTGTCTTAAAAGCTGTTAGTAATCTAAATAATGTGTTAACAAAATTAGGATTTCACAAATTTTGAGGGAGTGAATTTTGTTGAAATGATGCAAGAGGGCATCGAGAGTAAAAGAGTAGGTACTGATGCAAGAGAGATTCAGCAAAAAGCCTCAGGGGTTAATATTTGATTCTATCATTCTATTATTTTATTTCAGAAGTTGTTTAGCATCACAACAATGGACTCTATTTTACCTGACAGAATCTAGTATGTGAATGGTTTTTGTGCAAAAGTCTGTATTAATTAGGCATGTCTCCATTCTCCAAATAAGACTTCCAGCAATTATTTATGTAAAAGCACTGTCTGGCTGCACAGAAAGTCCTACAGTGTATTCCTTGGCTAGAAATGTAATAGAGCTGCTACATGAAAGTTGGGAAATAACAGGGGAAATCAGGAATTGGAAGGTAAGTGCAGAGTCCTCCGCTACGTAAGAAAGTAAGTACAGTATGAGAACTGGAAGTGCTTCAGATTTTTGCCACCAGTATGAAGTACAATCTTGCAGCTATACTGCTGTAACTAGCCATTTAAGAAAAAACTGCAATGCTTGCATAAATATTTTGATGAATAACTCAAATGCAGTAAGAGACAAGTTCAAATACAGAGCTCAAGAATAACTCCTTTATTTCCTTTTCCGGTCTTGAAACTTTCTGCAAACTAACCTGACAAATAAAGCTGCTGGTAGATGACTGGGAAAACATCTCTGTAGATGAAAACTATATTTTTAAATCGCATAGAAGAACTCTCAGCTCTGTAACATCTTAAATTTGCAACACTGCACTCAAAAATACATGGCAATTTTATGTACCCAGAAGAGGGACAGATCAACAAAATTACAGCTGTAATCCATCAAATCACGTGTTCAACAACCATCAAAGCACAAAAATATTGTCCAAAAATAGGTGGTCCAAGAAGTGATTAAAAAAAAGTCCAAATATTGCAAATGTTTTTTAAATAAAAAAATAGATGTTTTGATGAAATAACATGAATGCCAGGATAGTCAGTTTTTCATTAATACCTACATATTCTTGAGAAAAATGGGTGAAAATATTTTAAAATTAAATTCTCATTGAAAAAGGCCCTTTCCTGGGCAGTTTTGACACTGGTTATTGAAAAAAATATGCAGCAGTTGTCTTTGCCAGCAATTGCTGCCAACAGCAACATTTACCAGCAGCATTTCTGGCAGCCTCTGCAAGCAGTTTCACAATCACTCAAACTCCCATTTCCATTATAAACCACCCACTTTAACAAAAGAGAGAGGCTCTGGCTCTTCCTTATGCAAATGTTTCCCAGCACTGACACTTAACATTTGGAAGGTTCTATTGTCCACAAACCAAAAAGAAAATACATGGGCATACCTGTGAGCAGGTATGAACAGACACAATACATACAGTAACAAGGTTTGACACAGGTGGTTAATGTGCTATTTTCTCTAGTTTCCAGATAAACAATGACTTACGGAGATTTTATTTCCCATCAAAATAACATTGCTAAATAATTATGAAGACCATTTGAGGGTTTTAATTCTATCTGGGAGTTTATATTATCTCTCTGACCTATGCTAAATTGTTCTGGATTGCTGAATGTTGATGAGAAAACCCAGACAACTGAAGTATTATGTTTATTCACGATGCAGAAAAGAAGAAGTGTTCTGATCTCAACATTGTTTTCTTTCAGCCTTCATGTTAAGCTATGTAGGACTAGCCTGTAAATAAGGAAGACAAAGTGCTAGAAGAGAAGGGGAAGCATGCCAGATGTGAACAGCAAGATAGTTCTGAGGAAAAACTGAAATACATGCTTCAGATAATTGCTTCCATAAAGAGTGAAAGTATTATGGACTCTGTGGCCTCATGCCATTTCTTATTTTTGTCCCACATCAAAAGGGACATTGTACCAATTTGTCACCCATTAAAAGATCACACTGATGAACACTACAGAAGTTCCATCTAGGCTTTGGATACTCATCTATTTTGCATATATATTTTGTTCAGATTCAAAACACAAGTCTGTATGCCTACATCTACATACCTGTATACACACACAAATAAATTCACAGTGGGTTTAATGTAATTATTTTCATGTAATTTTAATACATTATACTTTAACTGGAATATTTTTTAATACACCAAT
This sequence comes from Eurystomus glaucurus suahelicus, assembly GCA_032159205.1. Taxonomy (NCBI): domain Eukaryota; kingdom Metazoa; phylum Chordata; class Aves; order Coraciiformes; family Coraciidae; genus Eurystomus; species Eurystomus glaucurus. The sequence goes on from JAVFHW010070306.1 coordinate 31,446, forward strand.
TATTGTTGATCCTTTCTACTTGGGATAACCTAAGAATAATACAATTTTTCATCAATCAAAATAACTGACATCCTTGCACAGTGGTTTTATTCAGTACTTGAAGCACAGAAACTTTGCAGAAAACCACCCTGCAAAGTTCCTTTGCAATTGTGGCTGAGGCAATGAAGCCTGAATTTTCTAAATATTCTGTTTTGTCTTCACACTAGTGTTACTTCTGATAAAACTGCATGACGGTTCTTCAGTGTAAATCAAGTACTGTGAAGGCAATTACATTAATTCAGATAGCTGCCATCAAATAACCATAGTGAAACCTTATGGCACGACCACAAAGATTCTCCCCAAAGAAACAACAAAAAAATGTCCTTTCACTTGTCAAAGTATGATTCTTCGACTTAGAATCACCGAAGAATTTATGTTGGAAAGAACCTGTAGAAGTCATCTAGTCCAACTCCTTCCTCCCAGCAGGGCTACCTTTGTAATTCAGGCTGCCTTTGTAATTTGTAATTTGTAATTCAGGCTGCTCACGGCCATGTCCAGTCAAGCTTTGAACATCTATCTCCACAATGGAGATCCAATGCCTCTACACAACCAATTCTACTTCACTTACTATTATGTGGCTATCATCCTTCAGCCCTCATAATCTGTGAACCCCATGCTAAACAGCTTTACTGAGGACCACTGCATTTACACACTATTAAGTCACTGGGCAGTTTTAGTGCTTCCCTGGTAATGTTTTGGACAAAGCATTTTTAAGAACAACTTTCTTCCCAGATTATTTGCCTCCATACTGCTTCCAAAAGGGACTCTACCAGTCACATGTCTCTTCTTCCCTCCATCTCTCCTGTTCCACTTGTCTGAGTACTACCCCCTTGAATTCCTGCAAGGTTTGTGCAACAGCTTTTGGAAATGTTGCTTGAGTCCCTTCCAGATCTACTGGTTCTGTTCATATCCAGCATGTATTTGCTGGAATGTTTTAAAAATGACTGATCAAGACTGCCATAAAGAAGATTCAACCCAGGATTCAATCAGGTTAGATAATGCAGGTCCTTAAAGCAGATAAGCCATTGGTTTCCATGAGGTAAGGAAGTGAAAGCCAGAGAACAGAAGAACACAAGGCAACAGCAAGAAGCTGGGAAAATAATCTTTATGCCATCATTTTTGTGGATGTCCGTTGAGCAATCTGGCATTTGTCAAGACCACAATAAAGAGAGGTGCCAGATAACAGTTTCACATATGTGAACAGAAGACATGCAGGAAGTAATGGCAATGTTAGACACAGCTTGAAGGCATGTGTCTAGGATTTCTTAAGCCAAGGAATCAATTTTGCTATTATTTTAAAAACTCAGAATTCTTAAGCCACTCCCACCTGCTTCATACATTACAAACACTTTCAGCAAGAACTGCAATTTCGGATCAAACCTGTAAATATATGAGTTATAATGAGATGGTACTTTCTGAAAAGCTTCAAGGCAAATCAGATGACAACTCTGATGATTAAAGGAAAAGGAAGGAAAGACTGGTTTAAGAGAAATTCAGTTACATGTTTTTGTGTTAATACTAACAATTTTAGCTGTAACTAAATGAAATAATTTATTAAAACATCATACAAGTTAAAAGAAAACACAAAGCAAAGCTTAAAACAAAAGCTTTTTTAAAAAAGAGCAGTACTCTACTTGACAAGAATCTCCTTTTCTGATAAAAAGAACCAGTAATGGTTCTTAATAAACCTCTTCAAAGGTTCTTAATAAACCTCTTCAAAGGTTCTCAATAAACCTCTTAAAAGGTTTATTAAGTGGTACAAATCACCTGTCTGGATAGAATATGTAAATGAATTAGACCTTAACCTCAGCAAATAAAGCACCCAAGAAAATAGAAGGTTTTGGAGTTACATTAATGTTACCATTTTAACAAAGGAAGAGACACTTAAATGATGCTTTTATAAGTGGTTTCATTCATCAATGAAAAGAGATTGCTTTACAAGCAAAAATTTTAAAATATTGTTTTTTCTAAGGTATAGAGATACATATATAAGATATTTGTATGTATACAGGATACATAGTATGCATTTATAATGCTAAGCATTAGTGAAATTCCTTACTCAAAAATCAAAGTGGAAGGAATATTGCACCGTTAGTTATAAATATGAGCAAAATTTATCTCCAACCCTGTTAAAACTCTGTATTTTACAACTGTATTTTTTACAATTACTCACAATTCTCAGAATGTATCAAAAGAATCTAAAACTGGCATTTTCCCTCCAGTTTATTTTGTCCAGTGGATACTGATTTCTTTCTAAAAATATCCTTTATTAACGAATGCTCTATTCTGTCCAATGCCTCTGCAGCTTTGCAGCCTCTGGTGATACAAAACACTATTTGCTTTTCGGTAGTCTAGAAAATCCCAAAATTTCAGCTAGCCTATTAACCCATTAATTTAGCTGAGTTTAGGAAACTATATCCCATCTTTTCAATTTTTCCTCTGGAAACACAGATAAAGAAGGATTCTCTACCTGTAAAAAGCCCACATTTTCATAACTGCCATTGACCTATACAAGTCATACAAAATCATATACACCATTTAGTGCCCTAATGTGGAAGAAAAATATGTATAAGCATCAAAAAACACTGTCCTCTGTTTTGCCACTTCCTAGTACTACACAAGCTCTGCAAAGATAATGACAACCTCTTTTTTATGAAGCCAGATTTTACAGGTATAATGTAATGTCTCTGGTCCTTCAGTAACGGTAAGTGGTTACTTGTTCTCTTAGAAAGCTAGAACTATTTTTTTGCATTAATTCCACTGAGACTGCGAGATTTTATATGTTTAGAAGAGCTACCTTTGATACATATTTAAAGATATCCAGAAAAAAAAATCTTTAAGAAAACAAGTTGATTTTAAAAATGGAAAAGTTCTAAACTCTGTTTTTTGATAAAACTGCAAATTTCTCCAGATCTGCTAATATAATTCAGAGTAAAAGCCTGACCTAGAGGCCATAATACATCATAAATTAATTTACCAGAGAGATTATTCCTTCATGGAATCACAGAACTGTTTTGGTTGGAAGAGACCTTAAAGATCACCCAGTCCAACCATTCATTTTTTATCTCACCTCTAATTCCTTCACATTTTTCTGAAACAGTGATGAAGTAAAAAATCTGATAATTTAACTTGTAACATGTTCTCCTTCATCACATCATATCATGCTGGGGAATAATTTACTTAATTTACAGTACTATTAATGTTATTAGTATGTTATGTCCTCTGGATCAAAGTTTGTCCTAATTTCCACCAGTGAATTTATTTAGAGTTACTATTTTATTAAGAGCAGAATTTGGAAAAGTTAGCTTTCTCTCCTTTTATATGTATTTAAGAAGAGAAAGGTATTTCGAAACTGTACATAACCTGACATTTTTGAAAGGTATGTTAAATATACTATCCTTACCAATTCTTCTGATTTTGCGTGTGTGCAACAAAATCAGATGCTTAATTATGTACAATCCAGACATACATTTTAGAGAGGAGAGATGATGTTGTTTCTGAGTATTGCCTGTTAGAAGAATCACAGTTTAAATACAGTTGGGTAGTCATGCATGCTGCTTTTCAGAATTGAAGCCCCCAGTTCTTTAGCTGCAGATCTTTGTCACGGGAGTGCAACTCCATGGATGTATCATTTAGGAGTCATCCTACATGGGACTCTGAATAACAGGCAGTCTGGACACTCATCTTACTTTCTATGTATGACAATCCCTTACAGAGTAATTATAATATATTCCTCAGAACTTTTAATACTTCCAAGGGTATGAAGACAGGCAGTTCCCAGCTCACTCACATATAGTGAGCCAGTAAAAGCCCTTGAGACACTAGCAAAGCCTCTCAATTCAGTGGAACCTCATCTGATTTATAATCCAAATGTATTTCTCCTGAATAAGCTAAACAAGGGAAGAAATTTATTAGTATTTACAACTGAGAGTCTATCAGGCACTACAAATCAAGAGTCTTAAGGGTTCTAAACCAGTTTAATAAGAGGCACTGAACGGCAAATAATAATTCTTACATATTTTATGTTTACTCATGAAAATGAGATTTATGAAAAATGTATTAACTAAAAACAATGCCACAGATGATTAAAAAATGTACTTTTCTTTGTAAAACCATACTATGAGGGAAGACTTCAGGCAGTAACATGCAGTGGACTAATTAGAAAAAAAAAATAGGCCACCTTACAAAAATCATACTGTTTAATCAGGCCATGAAAGAAATGCATAGGGAGGAGTAGATCACCACAAGTTGTCAAGTTGGATCTTTTAATTTCAGTAAGAGGCACACAGATCAAATAACTATTAGATTCTACCACAGTATCACACTGATGGCATACATATGAATGAAGTAGGGCATTTACACACACTCTCTCACGACGGTGCTAAAATGTTATTATGGTTGAACAGTTTTAAGGTACTTGCAGAAAGTATCTCTTTGCTGACTACCAAAGTCTCCAAGTTAAATTACTGTCTTCCCCAGTGAGCTTGTTACAACCCCAGTGAAGCACAGAAATATTTTTTGGAGATAAATTTCTTAATTCAAGGTGGCAACACACAGATTTAAAACCTTTTCCTGTTATTTCTGCCACACTCACATTCAGACAAACCACGCTTTGCTTTATGTGGAATAAATAAACCCATTCTTCTCTGATGCGTTCTGTGACTGCAGTGTTTACAGAAACAGGGAAGGGAAAAGGAAAGGAAATAAGCAGTGCTCTGGTATACCAACAAAATCTAGACAGACAGGCTACAGCTTGCTGGAAGCCAAAATTAAGCTGTCCAGATAGGTATTTTGCTCTACGACAGTCTGTGTCCATCCTAGAGCTAGAGCAACATAGGCTGAAGGTTGTTAGAAAGCACTACTAGGATATGTATGTATGCCTTTAATTCAAATCAGTTTTTGTTTTCAAGTTATGAAACCGATAGGCAAAAAGGCTCAGAATTTTTACACTGCTGTTAGTAAGAAACAAAAATACTTCAGCAGAGAGGTGGAAGAACCATCTGCAAGATAAAAGTTTTACAGCTTTTGCCTCCATTAAGTATTTCAAAAGTGAAAACCTGAAAAATCGAAGCAGCTTTATCACTAAAGTGATTTTTTTTGTCACAGTTAAAAAGAAGTTATCAAAAAACGATCACAATTTAGGTATCGCTTCAGTCACTGGAGAGCCCAAAACATAAAGGAAATCTTCAGTCAAATTTTCTATTCACTTCACAATACGTAGAGAACCCTTTCAGCTGACAAGAGCAAGGAGCAAGACTGTATACTCCAAATGATTAAACCAAGGAAGGTATTGCTCTGTCTTCTACAGCAGGGATGCTCTAAATCATGATCTGCACTCTGAAGTTATCTGACAAGTGAGAGCAAGGGTCTAAGAAAATCACCTAACTAAAACCGGATACACTTAGTAGGGAACCAGAGTCTGGTAAACCTCTTCTTATGAGACAGTTCCTACAAGAATATTTCCCTTATGAGAAAGACAGTATGAAAACAAAGTGATAAGTAGTTTGGAAGCTTATTTTGGATAGTCAGAATAGCATCTGAAAATTGCCATAGTTAATTTTTCTCTATGTGATTTCCAATGTATTTAATTTCAACTTGTATAATTAAAATGCTTAATACTTCTGCATTGACTTTGTGGCTAGAAAAGAATAATGCAAACAGAAAAAGATAGAACCAGACATTTCTGGCCTGGCTTGAAATAAGCCAGGTCTGACTGAATCCTCTTTTTATCCACGTGTCAAGATTCCAAAATTACAAGAGATAAAGTTGGGGCAGATTACATCACCATTTTTGTAAATTCAACTTTGAACGATATAGTTGATTATATAACTAATGTAATGATATTTTTCTTTTAGGGAAAGACTATAAATGTAAAAGCTTTCAAGGCTCCCAGACTTCACTAAAAAATTCTGAAGAAAGTTCAGCATACAAATATGAATGTACATGGACACCTGTTTTACCTTTTATATCAACCATTCTCTAAAACAGTCAAACCAACATGCATGCAGCCACCAAGAACATTAAAATGTTTTCTTTTTTCCACCTACTTTTCTAAGTATGTGTTAAAGGAATTGCATAGGACAGTGCCAGTGAGTAATTAATACAAGTATGATGAATAACTTAAAACAGTCCTCAGCAAAGACAGAGATCTAAATGTTAAACTATCTCCCTATTCTCTTAAACTGCATTAAAAATACTAGATACTAGTGTGCTTTGCCCCCTCAGCTCATCCACTTTCCCACTTATGTTAATTTTTGAAATATAAATACAATATACATCCTATGTTTTTAGTCAAAGGAATGAAGCTTACTACTTCAGAATCTGCTCTAGCAAAGAATCTATAAATTTTGTCTCATTTCCACTGCCTATTTTTTGTGGCTCTGCTATGTAACACTAAATGCATGAACAACTACACTTAAGAACGTTTCTTCATATTCAACTGTATTCCTCCTTCAACACAAAATAAGGTAGACAGGTTTCTTTGAATCCTCTACGGAATGGATCAGCTTTGCCGTATCTGAAGACCAATTGCTGCCTCCCCTCTTGATCCCTGCATTGGGTGCACTTGTGTATTACTGCTGGTAGATGCATTTGAAAGACACCTGGGGCTGGACAAGTTAAGTTATTTTTTTCTTTAAAATTGGTGCTTTTTGCTGACACTTGCTTACCTCATTATCTGACTCCACAAGCACTTGATCATATTCGCTAAGAGCTACTAGGAACATAATAGATGTGACGTTTTCAAAGCAATGTATCCATTTTCTTCTTTCTGATCGTTGGCCTCCTACATCCACCATTCTGCAAAATTAACATCCACATCAACTCCATGAATACCTTAACAGTGAACACACAAGCACAAACACAATGACGGAATTAAAGAATTTAGTTGAAAACACATTTTAGTTTGTTTCTCTTAATGATTTTTTTCCACTGATATTTAATGGAATCTGTTCTAAATAGGCAGTTTGCTTTTAAGTTTGATGTGTTTTCTGTATTTTAATTTTTGTGGTTCTCAAAACCTTCAGATTTCTGAGATACAAAGGTCTCATGAACCATGATCTGGCAGTATTCGCCCCGGGTATTCAGCAGAAACAGACATGAACAGAACAGGCTTGGTGGTCTGCCTTTTCCCTTAAATTACCAGAGTCAAAATTCCCAACTTGTTAAGACTGCCCAATTTTAAGAGGACAAATTGAATACAACATGCATCTACTAAAAATTTTAGCAGCCAGAATTAAAACTCAAATTTACTCATAGTATATTCCCACCTCATCCCCTGTTTCAGTGTACCTAAACACAGGTGCCTAAACTTGCAATTGCAATTCCATAGTTTTTAAACAACCATATTTGCATTCAAGTAGGGTGATTTCTCTCTAAAGGAGAGTAATTTCTCTCTAAAAATCAACTACATTAGTGGTAACTTTGTATTCCATAATTTATATTAATTACAAGAACACATGATTGTATTTTCATATTATTAATAATAGTGAAATTTTGACATGTATTACTGAAAAGAGTAATTGCACAGTTTTGATCATTTATAACTACCTTCAGAAAGAGAAACCTAATTGTATTTCATCCTTCAGATATCTTTAATACCAGCTCCTTATTATATGTGTAGACAACTACATGAAAATACAGTGGTGAAGCTCTCGTATTTTAGAAACAGAGTAATTGCTTTTTATGCACTTTTAACCAATATCCTGGTATTACTAATGTATACACAGTATTACTAATGTAACAGGAAACAAAAGAAACAAAGCAAGTGGGAATTAAAACTTTTTTTCTACCTGAAAATGACGCTTTGTAAGTCGAATGGATACTCAATAATCCCTGTTGTTGGGACTCGAACTCTGAGCACGTCTTGCTGAGTTGGCAGATAGGTGGAATCTGCTATGCGGTCCAAGTCATTAAGATAGCTATAGACAGGGAGAAACAACAGGAATGCAAGACAGTGACACCATCGTTCCACTGAGGAAAAGAGAAAGGAGGACTTGGGAATGGAAGTGGGCTGTGGGGTGGGAAGAAGTACAACAGAAAAAAGAGCATTATCGGCATAGAAGAGGGGATTAAAGCATAAAAACGTGCTCCATCCTCCCTTCCTGTACACTCTTATAGCTTCAACTAAATTCTACAGAAAGGTAGCATAATTATTAAAGGTTTTTTCATACAAGTTTGCTTGGCTTTCACACTTAAATTCACCAGAGATTCAAACTTTTCAATTACATAATTCTAGGCAATTTAGAGACAAATAATATTACAAAATGTGTGAGAAATATAAAATTACACAGTTTTATTTGAATAGGTAACAGATTTCTTCATATTCATTCTAGAATGTCTACACAGAAACATGAATAGACAAACATCAGTCTCCCAAAGAACAGGGAACTGCTATAGATTGCTATTATCCAATAGTAAACACTGAATTTGAGAAAGTTACACATAGTTAGAAAGATGCATTGAACCATCTACCTCAGACAGTTCAGAAACTACTACTCTGAAAATAATGTGAGGACACTGATTAGTTTCTGCCAATAAGATAAAAAGCCTTGAGAGTCTGAGCACTTCATCTGCCCTCAGGGGTTTTATACAAAAAGCAGAATTGACAAGCGCATCACCCATTTGTTGGTGGGGAAAAAAAAATTAGAAGTGAATGAAATCCATGACCACCACAGTAAGAAGCTAACCCAGACCCTGAACTAGCTTCTTTTTCCCTCTCACTCCCTAAAAAAACGGCTTTGGCTTGTTTTGTGACTGTATTTTAGAAGAGTACAGAGAGGCATTGCTGGTCATTACATGTTACAGTGCTATTCGTGAGAGCAGGTGAATTTTAACTGAATAAATTGGTAGCTGGCCCATTTACACAGTTGTCTTGTTGTGTTCCTCTGGCAAGCTTCAGCTGCAGTCTCCAACGTGAGCCCAGTTCCCTGACCTCTGCACCATCAGCACAGTGAGCATGTTGCTAAGATACGCTGTAATGTACATCTGGCCAATTTTAGAAAGATAGTAATTCAATGGGATTATTATGAAATAGTTAAGTCTCATCTGCGGCACTGGAAACCAATAAACAGGAAGATGAGTACTTTTTTTGTCCTAACACAAATCACTGACATCATTAAGTTCCTGAAGCACTGATTTATCCCATAAAAATTCTTATCTTTTTCCTCATGCCCATTCAGCTCTGCTCAAATTCTGCTCATTCAATAGCTAAACAGCGACCTTCTCACTCATTTCACCCGTAGCACCTTACAGAGCCCACATAGTCCATAGAAGGGTCCTTATGCGTCCTTACACAGTCCTATTTCTTTCCCTAGATTTCTTCACTTAACAAATCAGTGTATGCTGGGCAATCTTGGAACTGTACGAAATTATACCTTTGAAATCAGAATTAAGGATGCCATGTCAGATCCAGTAGGAGTATCTCACAGAAAAAAGTAAGAATCAGACAGCACACACAAAATCATTTAAAAAGAAAATCTTTGTGATACTGACAGATCATAATCAGAATCTACAGTCTAACAAAAGCAATTTAGAACACATACTGCATTTTTTGTTTTGGAATAATGACATCTATCCCCACCACTTTTCCTTCTTACTTAAAACTTAATAAACAAACATATCATTGTATCCATTCATTTAAATGGAAATTTCTTAGCTTTTTGTTGCACAACGTCATATATTTTATTCTTACTGTTTTCATGCTGTGAACACAGGGCATACAGTAATGAAATATTTTTCAAGTAGAAAATAAATTAAGTTTTGTTGCATTTTTTAATGGAGACATTTCTGCTTAAGAATTACTCGTGCTCGAATTCAGATTTTAGTGAATTTTGTACATTGCTGCTCGAAGCAAAGGAGTGGATTTTCTGCTACTGACTTTAACCATTCCACAGATGAGTTAATTTCCAGCTACTGCATGAGGATATGTAACTTCACATTCCATTTTAAGGGGATTCAATATGTTTCTGAAAATCAAACTGAAAGCTTTGCCTACAGCAGCAACACAAAGTACCATCAAGACACTCTAAAAAGGCTAAAAACTCAAGTGTCTCTTCAAATTCGTGCAACCTCTAAAACAAAATAACAAAATTAATTAAAAAACTCTAATTATCTTTGGGTAAGAACATGAATCGTTGGGACTGACATCAGGGCTTTTCCTCTGTGCCCACTGCTTTATAGCACACTTGAAGATTTTTTTTATATATTGCAGATGTTAATCGTGCACCCACTCTTCAGGTGGGTGCAATCCTCCTAAAGTGCCAGTGGGAGTAAATCAACACACTTGCACTCAATACATTATAATGACTTCTGTATTAATTGCATAACACTATATGTCTGTGTCCATAGTACTACACAGACAACGCCCAGGCTATCTTCTCTTCTTGAAGCACCAGACTAGATTTTTGCATTGCATTAGGAGCAGTGTGGTGACAGTCCAGTTTTCCTGAATAACTGATCTGCTAGGTTGACTCACCATTTAAGAATAATGAGAAGGAATATGTAAATGAATACAGGTGACTACATGAAAAGACAACTGGAATACCATTAGTGTTTACAGACCAGCACACACAATTTCCACATATTACTATTATAGCTATTCTTGTAACACTGAAAATTTGAAATTTCACTTATTTGCTTTATCACAGTTTAAATCACTGCCAAAACAAACACATATTTTCAAATCTTCCTTATACCAAAAGGGTTGGAAATTTAACTTTTTGTTCCCACATAAAAGCTAGGCTTTAAGTAAATAACCTGATCACCAGGGGAATGCAGCCGTGCATGCGTAGGCTTTAGGCATCCTACAGCTTATTAAACTCACAATTTTTTAATTTTAAAATTAATTTAGCAGGCAGCAACTTTAAATAAAAATGTCAAAATGTGCTAGCTAATGCCAATTCTCTTCCCCTTCCGCTGTGCTGGCTCAAGCCCGACTCCAGCTGCACCTCTGCCCACCCACAGCTGCCAGATCTTTCACTTGTGCAATGGCCTGATAACACATTTCTGTCAAAATGATTTGGAATAGTGAAAAAACACTATTGAAATTGTTCAAATTAAGCTGGTTTATTTGATGGATACAGCTCGGGTTTTGGGAAGTCCATAAGCTCTGGCAGGAAAGCAGGGTGGAGTTACTTCCTCCACTGGCTTATCTGCAACCAGAAGAGGACTTATGAAGCCAAGGCTATGTGAAATAGCTTCAGTCTCTGAATTCAGAAGAATTCAGAGTGAAATAAAACAAAGGCTCTAATCCACTTTTTTGTCTATCTGCTTATTGAAAACCCAACTCACCGTGACTTTAAAGCAGTCCTAAAAAATGCAGTCCTAAAAAAAAGTACTAAGAAATATATCACCCACCCTGCACAAACAATTCCTGTGCACATACAAAAAATTCAGGTGTGCACATGGTATTCCAAGATAAATGCCTAACTCAAAATATATGCACAAATGCTGCAATTAGCCATTGCAATGTAACTACTTCTTAAGCGTATAGTAGGAATGGCTACGCATGCACTTTTGCAAACAAACCACAAGACTTGTCATAAACATGACCTTGCACAAAAAAAAGTGTTGCCAACAGTTGCTCAAACCAGATGTTTCCTCAGTTTGCTAACTTCAAAATTTAAAATCATAGTGACATGGATATTGGAAATGCCCTGGCTGCTGTCCTAAGAGCTTGTCCAAAAGTTGGTGATCACCAGTGTTACAATGACTAATTGAGCGGTACTGGTAGCTGCATCTGTGCCAGTTACTTAGGTCTTAACTGTATGGTACTCTTTTTTTTGGTTTATTTTTACCAAACGCTAAGAAATGTCTAACCTTGACGAGATACACTGTAGCTATACAGCCTCTCACCTAAACAGTACCTACATACTATAGGTACTTTGTACCTATACAAAGGAACAAAAAAAGGGAAAATTGCATAAAATTACTTATTAAAAAAAAAAAATCCAAACCATGTAGGTCTGAATATAGTTCAGACTAAGTTTAAAGAGTTAATTATACCCGTAATCAGTTTTGTAAAAATGAATTTTAGTGGTTGCTGAGGTAATTTTCCATGGAGTTGCTACGGTGACGAGCAGAAGGTGCATGTGCGTGTAATGAGTGGCTAACAGTAGCCATCCCTTGATGTCAGGAGAAACTGCCATTGTCTTGCAGCACACTTGTGATCAGCACACTGACCAGAAGCAGAGGAAGCCTTTTGTTGCCCAGTCAGTGCTGAGAGAGAAGTACTCATTTTCAAAGCATTTTGCATCACCTAAGGCAAGGTACAAGCCTGCAGCCAGCTTGAGGGAAGCTGTCAGGCTATGGAGCGGCTAATAATGCCCTTGAAAGAGAGCATGTGTCAAAGGTCCTGTTTGTCCACCTTTCAAAATAAACAGCAGGATCAGGACCATGGGAGTAGAATGATTGGCTCTATACATTCCCACGTGCCTTTCCCATACAGAAATCAAGCAAAGAAGTGAGACCCCTAACCTTGATCAGCAAACCAGTGTTAGTTTAACCAATAACCTTCTTTGAGAAGTTAAATACAACCCCCATCACCATGAAGAGGTAGCTCAGGATAAATGCCTAACTCAAAATATACAGCCTTCTGCCATGAGCTGCTGTTGTCCAGCATCTTTGAGGTCTGATTTTTGTTGCAAGTCACCAGGTGATAAAGTAGCATTTTCTCAGGCATAATTCCCTGAGATTAATTTCTGTAACTTCAAACTAAGTTTAGTATGCAGCCTAATTAATCAAGTGAAGACATTATGGCATGGGCAGAGAAAGGTGGAAAAGCTACAGCCTTCATCTATCTGTAACACCCACTTCCCTTTCCGTGGTTGAAAATGAGATGGCTCTGTTCATCAGTACTGCCTAATAACTCTTCCTAAACTCAGCAGGCAAAACTGATGTGGCAAGATGATGAATTAATATCAACTAGCATAATAATAAACCTTGTGCTTAGAAGGAACCCGTCTGTGAGACTTTGTGAGCACAGAAGGTGCTGGGGAGCAGATTGCCTGTGAAACACGCTACTGAGGAGATAGGACCTGCCTGGCACCACACCAGAAACATCCAAGAGAAATCTCTAAAACAAAACCAAACATGTTGAGATAGAGGTAATTATTGGCACTGATCGAAGAGTCTGTCTAAAAGCAGTAAAGATGACTTGTTACCACCCAGCCAGCAAACACCACAACCGTTCCTTAATCTGTTCAAGGAAAATGAGAGTACAGGGAAAGGACAAACCTCAAGAAACTGTAAAAAGTTTGCTGTTTAACGTAAAGCTTGTTGGGTGATTTCAGTGTAACCACAGCTATAAATGCAAGGCTTAGCAGCAACATTTCATATGCAAATGATTTCACTATGTTCAACCACATATAAGACAGATAATGCATGGATGATTTTTTCGAGGTATGATAGTAACCATAAATATTTACATCTTTTAAACCCTAAAGCTCTCAGGTTTAACACACAAAAAAGTATTTTCCTTGAAGTTTATACATACAACCCTCTCTATAAGGGATTCTCTCTTACACATACAGTAGCAGTGCGAGTGAAGATAAAAACCCTAGCTAAAGTCTTTATCTAAGG